>MJUU01019913.1:141144-152016 GCA_002080025.1 Modiolus philippinarum
AAAAAAAAATCAATCAAATCAAATTCTGAAATAGGAGGTGCACATCTACATTATGTCATAAAGACTGTGTTAAAGTTTCATGAAAATCTTTTCACTGGTTTAGGAGGAGTGGCAGATAAGAGATGAGTACCCTTTGGTGTAACGGATGGATGGACGGAAGGACGGACGGACAACCCAATCACTATATACCCCCAACTTCAAAGTGGGGGTATAACAACCATAATTAATGCTTCAGTGGTCGCAAGTGCATAAGAATCTTTATGTTACTCTGAAAGCAGGGGATCATGTCGACCAGTATCTGATATGAGGTCAAAAAATTTGTACTCCTTTCTGCTTAAAACACTTACTCTGAATTGTTACTATTTAAGAAATTTACAAACATTATGAAGTAAAAGGATTAATGTAAGGTGCTAATTATCTTTTGATATGCTAGAAGAAATCCTTTGACTCCTGATACAAAGGTAAGAACTCTATTTTGGATGTGGAAGACTTGTGATGAAGAGTTTATACATACTGTCCAGTAAGTAAGTGGCATTTCAAAATATTTCAATTAATACAAATGTACATTTGATACTACTAATAACGACCTTTTGTCAACAAAAAATTGCATTTATAAATGAATAGAAGAGAATATGGAATGGAAGAAATCTTTTATATAAACTATTAGATCAATTTCTAAATTCAAAATTCTACCATGATTTCAAAATTTTGCATCATATTTCATAATTTTGCCTAGAAAGCAAAACAAATTTGGGAACACTATTAAAATTACCCTATTTTGTCTATGAGGGAGGTTTAGGGGAGATAAAGCAGTAAGGGGAGATTTTGATCTCCCTCGAAGGAGATCCATTTAAAGGGGGATATTATGCTTGAAGCAGCTTCTAAGAGGGAGTCTCCCCCTTAAAGAGGAGAGTTAACAGGTATGTATGCCTTTAGATCTAGTGAAAACATGATTGTTCTTGAAAAAGTATAATACAAACTACAAAAAAACAGATGGAAACATGCATACAACTCTAATAATCATAATTATGTACAAAATCAAATAAATTACCGTATATCGGGATTTTTTTGTGTGTGTTTAATTTTCGCTATGTTCGCGGTAGGCAAACAAACCCGAATTTTAGCCTCCGCGTAAATCTAAATGCCAATTCAGGTTCCGTATAAAAACGCGAATAATAAACACAGTGAATATTTCACTCAACTGTTTTGCACCAAAATCGCGAACAAAAGCCGACGCGAAAATATCCCGATATACGGTATAAAAAAGGTTGTGATAAGGTTCTTTTTCCTGTAAAATGCAATGGTAAACTTTGCAAAGTTTTAAATAGTTCTGTGTGTACTGAAAGTTCGGCAGAAAAAACATATGAAAAATAACAATAAATCTCAAAACCATTATATGAAGTAGGTTGCTCATTTCAATATATATAGGTCTTTTAATAGAATGTAGAAGATGATTTCACAAAATAGGTACCCTCTGTTACTTTAAACATATCAATTAAATATAAAAAAAAACAAAACAAAGAGATTCTGTTGTAAATGTAGATAAAAAATTGACCAAGTTCCTGAATCCTAAAAAATAGAGAAAGTTTTTCGAATCAGTTGATTTCAAAAATAGGTATTCCATTTTCCTCAATCACAAGACATGTATATAACTTGGCAGTTACATCCTTTCTGCCTCAAATAAGTTCACTACAGTTTACCCAAAAAGATTGTCAAAATGTGGAATGTTTGCGAGTTAATTATTATGCATACAATATATAATAATTATGACACAATAAATAGATTTAAGTAGAAAATACTTGGTCCACACCGTCATATTTACCTTGAGTAGCATTAAGAAGTGTATTTTCCTTTCAACAAATATCTATATATTCCCTAAATTAAGAAATAATCAGAAGACAAAACATAATTTACTATAACTTGATATCAATGTTTTGTTCTTGTGACAAGTGTGATACTGAACAAAAGCTGCCACTTGATCTTTGATTGCCTACAATGAAAATAATCAGATTCAATAAGAAATAAAATATAGGACAAGCTCAGTTTTATCTGATACATATCATCAATACTTCTTAAATAAGAAATTATCTCAACGAATAAAAACATGAGGTTGCACGTGTTGTCGTGCTAGGTATACCCCCACTCGTATTGTTTTGAACAATAAAAAGGAAAAAATGGCTAAGTCCCACCAAACAGGAGGTTGATATCATAAAGCAACCAAAATGGCAGACGACACATTCCCCCTTTTTATAAAGTCAAATACCAAATTTGAAATAAATCGGCCCAGCAGTAGCTGAGAAAAGTGTGACGAAAATTTTCACTATGTTAAATAAGGGAAAAAAATGGCTAAGTCCCGCCAAACAGGAGGTTGCTATCATAAGGCGACCAAAATGGCAGATGACACATTCCCCCTAAATATAAAGTCAAATACCAAATTTGAAATAAATCGGCCCAGCAGTAGCTGAGAAAAATGTGATAAACTTCGGACGGACAAACAGACAAGGGTATTCCAATATACCACCCACTCACAAGTGGGGGTATAATAAGCAATCTTTACAAAGGAAGTTCCATACGTAATTCCTGTAATGTTTGATAGAATTTGATTCATGGGTTTCAGAGGAGATGATCAAAACATGAATTTTCAACAGGGCCAATGCTTAACTATGTTCCAAGCTGGTGACTGTATTACATTTGTATTTGTCAAATCTAAAAAAAATAAGCAATCTTTGTAAAGAACCTTCTATACATCATTCCAGTATAGTTTAGTTTGCTTCAGAATAGATGATAAAAGGATGGTTTTCCAAAAGAGTCCAAAGTTAAACTTTTGTTAAGTTAAACTTAAGATCTGCACCATGTGCACTGGCTTCCATGTTTCATGTTGGATCAGAACAAAATAATAATTATTGTAAAGGACCTTCTATACATCATTTCATCACAGTTTAGTTGAATTTGCTTTTGTGGTTTCTGAGGAGATAATGAAAAAGTGAAAAGTTAAAGCAGGATGGATGACCTGAGGAACATACAAGACAGAAAAAAGATGCCAAGTGATAGCAATATCTCACACTGAACCTTTGTGTCATGTTTGCTAAAAATTTTGTTGGTTGTCCTTTTTATGTCTTGTATGTATCAAGCAAAATAATTAAATTGTATCTTGGGTCTGGGGAACTACAGTACTTGCTATTAGTACAGTGTCTTATTAAGATACTAGTCAACATAGAATAATGTTGTACATAAATCATGTAGTATTTCTGTACTATAATTTGGTACTTGTAAAATATTATATATATACTGTTGACACATAGTATGTCTCGCCTTTCCCATGCATCACATGAATCTGCATATTGATCTTCAGCAGCAGCCATGATAACAAAATGTAGGTCTTAATTTGTGTGCACTACCTGAGTGCTAAAATCTTCATATGATTGTTCTAGCATGATAGAGGGGTCAATGTGTATATTCCTGCATGCCTAATATCAAGTGGCTGCAAAATTTCAAAGTCATTGGAGATGACTGCAGGGTCATATAATAAAATGCCACTGAAACTGATCTCAATCATGATAATGTAACTGCATACCAAATATCAATGGGCTACTATGAGTGGTTGATGCTAAACAGACCCCCCCAAAACAGTGCAAAACAGTGCAAAATTTCAAAGTCAGTGAAGCATGACTGCAGTGGCATAGACGTAAAAATCCAATGAAACTGATTTGTACTGATGCTAATGCAACTGCATACCAAATATCAATGGGCAACTATGAGTGGTTGATGCTAAACAGACACAAGAAAAAACTTAAACATTTGAAAAAAAAAAATCAAAATTTCGAAGTCAGTGGAGCATGACTGAGCGGGCATAGACATAAAACGCCACTGAAAATGAGCTGTACTGATGCTAATAATATTAATAAGCTAGCACAGGTAGTTGATGTTAAACAGACCCAGGAAATAGAGGCTCAGACACTGAGCCTGAATCGCTCATCTGTCAAAATACTTACAGCAGGTGATGAAAGTAACATTTATCCCATAGGGTCCTTTGTTTAAATATGTTCTGTGCTAGCGGTCTTATTACGGGCCGCCACGAGGCGGTCCGTTATTTGATATAGGATTTGTACGAATGACATGATTTACCGCGGGATGAATATAGTTGATGGTATATGTTAAAAAATTACAAGTCTCAAAAAATAATGATTTTGATGTTTCAAACGTTCAATTTTTTTTTTAAATCAATTTTAATGTCTTTCATCATCATATACCTGAAGTTTTCGTTTAAAAAAATGGTCGTCATAGAATGTTTTGGAGCAAATTTAGAATCGATTTTTAATTGGATGCCTTGAAGGAGTTGAAAAGGCATGCTTGAAATAATAAACTCCTTTAATGTAATCACCATGTTGCAATTTATAAGTTTAATTCCATCTTTATTATCGATTCAAAATATAATTGTGATTATATTTACATAGTGTAAACACATGTACAATAAATACACGTAGATTATCAAAACAAAGTGATTTTTTATCGACTAACGGGTCTTTAATTTATAGCGTGAATTCGTTCCACACATTTCCCGTGGATTTATTCATAATCATATAAGCGTTTGAGAGCACGAATTTTAAGGTACCCATATACTAGTATGCAACAAATGTCACAGGCAACAAGACATAGGACTTCCTTTTCCATCATTCACAGGCATTGACACTGTCAGCATTTATGTTTTGTGATCTGCTCTCACTTAAGAACATACATATCCATTTTGTACACAACTGCTTCACAATCTAAATATTGCAAACCTTCCATGAAGAATGCAACACTTTTTAGGCGGCCTGATTTGACGTTTGCGTCAATAATTTTCTTGTTTATTACATGTATCAGATCAAAACAATATAAGCAATCTTAATGAAGGACCTTCCATATGTCATTCCTGTAAAGTTTGGTTGAATTTGCTTCAACAGTTTCAGAGGAGAAGATGAAAATGTGATTTTTCCAATAAGATAAAATGCTAAACTAGTTTCGTGCTGGCGGCCATTTTTTTCCGGATTGGAACGTAATGAGCAATCTTTGAAAATGACCTTTAGTACTCATTCCTGTAAAGTTTGGTTAAATTTGCTTCAGCTAATTCAGAGGAGAAAATGAAAATGTGATTTTTCCCATAGGGTCATATGGTAAACCCAAGTTTCATGTTGGCTGCCATGTTTTTATAAGGTCGATATGAAATGAGCAACTTTGTAAAGGACCTTCCATACATCATTCCTGTAAAGTTTCGTTGAATTTGCTTCAGTGGTTTCAGAGGAGGAGATGGAAATGTGATTGACCCATAGGTTCCAATGTTAAGCTATGTTCAGCCCTGGCGGTCACGTTTTTTATCGGATCAGAATAAAATGAGCAATCTTTGTAAAGGACCTTTAGTACATCATTCCTGTAAATCTTCGTTGAATTTGCTTCAGTGGTTTCAGAGCTGATTTTTTTTTCCCATAAGGTCCTATGTTAAACCTAAGTTCTGAACTGGGGACCATGTTTTTTATCGGATCAGTACGAATGAGCAATCTTTGTAAAATAACTTTAGTACATCATTCCTGTAAAGTTTTGTTGAATTTGCTTCAGCGGTTTCAGAGATGATGAAAATGTGATTTTTCTCAAAGGGTCCTATGTTATACCCAAGTTCTGCGTTGGCGGCCGTTTTCTTTATCGGATCAGAATAAAATGAGCAATCTTTGCAGGCCTCTACAATAACTTTTTTTCAAACTTGTCCCTTCAGACAAGTACCTCTGGAGATTTACTTGTCCGAATGACATTATTACTTGTCCAAAATATTTGACTGAATATCCGTAAAGAGTATCAGTAATAAACATAAAAATTAAAGAAAAATAGTGTATTTGTTATTTTATATAGAAATGATACATACTGACGTAGGCTTATGTAGTTTAAAACAAGAGTTGTCAGAAGACAACATAGCTCGCTGGGGATTCCAGTGACCTCAATGCACAATAAATTTGTAAGTAATAGAAAGCTCTCTTCACAAGAAAGTCATGTAACAACTTAATTCTAGAAGCAAGTTTAAGGTTTTTCAAAAAATTGCCCTGAGGACTACATCAAGGTCAAAACGTCAAGGTCAAAATGTCTACAACTACGGTACCATCAGAAAGCTCTCATCACAAGAATGTCACATACCAAATATGAACACCCTACCACTAACAAACTTCATTCAAGAAGCAATGTTAAGTTTTTAAAAAATTGCCCTCAGGGCAAGGTCAAGGTCAAAATGTCTACAAATATGGTACCAGAAAAAAGCTCTCTTTATAAGGAAGTAATATATCAAATAGGAACACCCTACCACTAAAAGCCTTCCTTCTCGAAGAAAGGTTAAGTTTTAAAAAATTGCCCCCAGGGAAAGGTGAAGATCAAAATGTCTACAAATACGGTACCGCTAGAAAACTCCAATCATAAGGAAGTAACATGACAAATATAACACCCTACCACTAAAAGCCTACCTTCTAGAGGCAATGATAATGTTTTTTTCAAAAATTGTCCTCAGGGCAAGGTCAAGGTCAAAATGTCTACAAATATGGTACCACTAGAAAGCTCCCATCATAACGAAGTCACATACCCAATATAAACACCATACCACTAAAAGCCTACCTTCTAGAGGCAAGGTTAAAGTTTTTCAAAAATTGCCCTCAGGGCAAGGTCAAGGTCAAAATGTCTACAAATATGGTACCAGAAAAAAGCTCTCATCACAAGGAAGTCACATACCACATATCAACATCCTAGCTCTTCAGGTCTCCATTCCACAAGCCAGGTAAAAGTTTTGCTGACGCCAATGACGCCGACGCCGGGGGTTGACATTAGCTCTCCAGACATTAGTCCCGGCGAGCTAAAATGGGTACATTAAACTGAAGACAAAAGAGCTTGTGTACCTCTTATGTAAATCAGTAGGCAAGTTTGTACATATTTTTGTGAAATCTGGTATTTTCACATTAATAGATAATAGATATTACTGAATTAGTTGTTTTATGAAAACTTGATTGGGTTTAGATATTCTTTGAAATATGCAGTAGTAACAATACATGCTAGAGTGAGGATTCATACATGTTTATTGGGGACCTGTCTATAAATGTTCCTCATTCAGTCTTCCTATTACACAGATTTCATTTATAAGATATGATATGAAAAAATTTAAACATTGGATGAACAGTGCAAAATTTCAAAGTCAGTGAAGCATGAATGCAGGGGCATAGACGTAAAAATCCAATGAAACTGATCTGTACTGATGCTAAGGCCAGACTTTTTTTACGAGATTTATTTCAAAAAGATGGAGTCGGGGGGACAAATAAAAATAAAAATAAAACTCCTAAATATGACCAGTCGACAGAAAAATAAAAATAAAACTATAAACAAGGTTGTTTTTTTTGTTTTTTTTTGAAGAATAGTCAAAATGCTGTGCATAACATAATCATATTGTATTTTGATACCCCCTTCAAGACTTCGTGTGCAATGATGACCCCTCAATGAATATTTAGTTGACAATAAATAGCACACTAGAGCCAGGCCCAAGTTGTTGTGGAACCGTAGCTCTCATATTACCTGTGCTGATTTTTTACAATATAGGTGTGGATGTTCCATACTAGCTACAGTTCCACAGCTAAGGAGTGCGATGAATTAAAAATGGGGCGCTATGATTAATGAAGAAAAAAAAAAACAACGTATTGGCAAATAAAATCGAGGTAATGTGTATGTCAAACCGCTCAAAGTAAGATTAATCTTATCAACAAAAAGTATGTCTGTGATCAGAACAACTACAAATGAAAACTGAAGAAAAAAAACTAAACAGGTAATTAAGGTAGATGGGTATTCCAAAATTTTTTTCCATAGATTTTCTTTATTTTCTCAGTAAAGTTTCCTTATTATAGTAGCATTAAAATAAGAAAATAAAAAAGGGGGGTCACCGTGCTTGTTTGTAAAATAACTGATATCATAATAATTAGATATTTCTAATGAATATAAAGGGAAAAACAGGTATTTTGTTGTTTTCTTTAAAACTATTCCATAGATTTCTTTCTATTTTACCAATATGTTAGCCCTTTGAATATACTTTCAAAAAATATAAAGAAAAATTGGGGTCACCGACTTTGTTTTCCATATTATATGTAAAATGTGAATTTTCATAGTGCTATCTATGTTAAATATTTTTATCAGATTATCTCCCTTTTTCAAATATCTTTTTCTAAACTATTTAATTATGAAATTACCATACTTCATCTAATTAGATAATTACATGTAAAATCAAGTCAATGAAGGTCCTTTGCTTCTTCAGTAACTGATATAATATTTATTGATACATTACAAATGAAAATACTTGCATATTTAAAAAGCAGATAATACCACAACAGTATAAATAACAAATTCAAAATGGCGGAAGACTACTGATCTACCTTAAATAGGTTCTGATCCTACAGTTCCTTAACATGCATCTAAAATAAATACATTTTGCAGAGAAATAGCAAATCCAGGATTCCGATTGTCAAAAATTCAATTGATGATTGAACAGTACTATCATTCATTCATGCAAAATGTAGTGTGCATTAGTATATTGCTATGGTGTTGGATGACTTATTGATCCCTATGAACCCTGAATTATATAGTTAATTATATAAAATATAAGCTTCAATAGTTAAACTGATGTTTGAATTGGTGAAGTGCCGGAAAGCGGTTGTCAAAGGCGTTTCTGTTAAGCCCCTCCTTTACGTTTGCCCGATAAAACGGACCCCACAATGACATCATATTCAGATATTTCTTTATTGATGATCTCTCCTATTTCTTTCAGGGATTATTCCACCATTTTGCAACTGGGGCCCCGAACACTCAGATTGGGAATTTTGCGTCATAATTGTCAGTAATTGAGAATTTTTCTTAGGTCATTTTTAAATGTATTTGTATGGCTTTTTGCAAGTTAGCTTTATTGCAATCATGTAAAATACAAATGAGTGCCTTAATTTGATTATAAGTTTGAATACATTGCCCTTTTAGTTCATCTTATATCCTTCCCAATGAGTCAGTGTTGAGTTAACAAAAATGAATAAAGGGCTACGCAGAGCGCAGCATGATACGACCGCAGCATGTCGACCACTGAAATTTGAACAAGTGTAATTGAAAGTGAGTGTGGACATACTAAAGAGCTTGACACAATAACTGCATGGACACAATAAGGGGATTGACCCAGTAATTAGCAGGGATGGGCACGATTACTTTGAAATGTAATCGATTATTAATCGATTACATGGCATATTTTTGTGTAATCGATTATTAATCGATTGCACATGTATCTCACATGTAATCGATTACAATCGAGTACTTTCGGAGAAGTAATCGACAATAACTTTCGATTACTTTCGATTACATTTCTTTAAAAAGGCATATTATATTATACATGACACATGGCAAAACATATAAAGACTGAGATACATGAACATTTGTACATTGAATTGTCAAAAATTGAACCTTAAGTGGTACATTTGTGAAAGGTTAGGTATCTGCAATACTGTTACATTTAATTATCATCATTTTGTGAAATGTGTCATCGCATTTTCCACTATCGAAAGTGGGGACAAAGCTCAAGAGAAACATGTGAACTAATTCTTCATTAGTATCTTTTTTTTCTTCTGTTCATTTTTTCAATAATTTAATGATTTTCTTGATATAGACTGGGCATGATTTTGTTGGCTGCTCTTTTTCAGATCCTTGGTGGTGGGATAATTGTTCATTTCTATGTTTTCTCACAAAAAGGGAAATAAAAAAATTTTTGTTAAAAAAATTTGTTATTATAATTTAAAGATGTAAAATATGAAAATTTTACTACTAGTTCATTTAATGAAATTGACAATCAATAAATTGTTTTCATAACGCTTAAATTTGTGTTTAATTATAATAATCTGACTGGTGTGGATTACCGCCTGGGGTTAAATTGCAATTTACAGTTATATTCTTGTGTAAACATCTTGTCAACAGGTACATTTAACCTTATGCCTAAATTCTCTTATCCGGCGTGACATCACAAATCTGAATTGACCAATCAGATCAGTCGATGTTAATCTTATACCCCCAACATAGGCGGTGACGCGATCGATGTTTTCTTATATAATCTATGTAAAAAATCGATATTTTAAATTCCAATATATTCGGTGTTATAATAATTATGATCTTGAAATTCGGATATGATGTTTATAATGATGCTCCAAATGCATAATTTGAGTTTCATTAAAATATCTTGAAAAATGAATGAATAAATCAAAGTTGAAGTTACTTAGATATATAGTGAAATGTGGTCATTTTCACCTCCTCCACGGGTAAAGTGCCTGGATGTCCGGATAAGAGAATTGTAAATCATGTTATTAATCATTAAAAGTAAGAAGCTAAATTTAAACAAAAGGTCTGATAAAATGATTGATTGCTTTAGAATTTTAATATCATCATAATCATACAAATTGTTGAATTGCTGTACCATCTACTCTATATATTCATCATGATTATTATTATTTTTCACTCTTTGAAATATTTTATTTTGTTAAACATGTTAAGAGCTAAAATGCATAAATTTTAATTTAATACATCACAGTCAGACAAGGGGTTAGTCTGTGAGAAAAAAATATGTTCAGCTATCCAAATATATTGGACAGATTTGCACAATTTTTTTTAAGTGTGTAGTAAAATTTGAGGTGGTTGCAAAACTGCCAGATATTAATATATTACAATGTATGCACTTGATCTTGATTGCTCCATCTGAAGGCAAATCTGGTGGTATTTCATAGTGATCTGTCCAAGACATGACCACACAGTAAGAAGATCTGTTCTATACTGAGATTACTGACTAGACTTTAAGTCTTAAAA
>MJUU01019915.1:7472-36214 GCA_002080025.1 Modiolus philippinarum
CCCGCCAAAAAAAAAAAATAAATAAAAGGTAAAAAAATTAATAAATGGCGAGGCTTTCTCTTCAAAAATAATGTTTTCTGTTACATCATTTTACTTTTACTATTAAATAGGCGGAATTAATGTGCTCTGTAATTCCAATTGTTAATTAGATTTTTTTCTTGTCTTTTTTAAAAGTTAAAACAAATAAGAAGTGGAGATTGTACATTCAAAAAGATTTGGAGATACAGTTAAGTCGAAGTTCCTTTAGGTGCTGTTAACAGAGCAGGACATGCTTACCCTTCCGGAGCACCTGATGTCACTCTCAGTTTCACTGGAGTTCACACTGTGAGTGCTTCTGTTTTGAATTTTGTGATTTCTATTTCTGTGCTTTGTATCTCTCTAAAGTCATTGTTTTCTGTGTCTAACGCCTTTGTTTTCTGTCTTCTCGTTTTGGCCATGTTTTGGACTTCGATTTTTGTAAATTTAACTCCCAAGTTCCTTCGGTATTCTACTGCCGTTGTTTAATTGATCATCCGAATTCATCTGCACAATTTCAAATTGCTTTATCAATTATTTGAATCTTCATTTATGTGGTATTGCTGACAAACATAAATAAAATTTACAGTTGCGTTGTGCTAAAATAAGTTCATTATCATTGCCAATGTTATGAGCTTGGAACAGCAATACACCATGGTTGGAATAACACGGATCCCACAGCTCCCTTAGAACACGGAACCCATGAATGTTGGACCCGGAGTCCAGTGAGTGGAGCCCGGAACCCTGTGAGTTAGAACGTAGTTCGGAGCTCTATTGTTAGAACCTAGAACCCCTGTATTGGATTCTACAGCCCAACGTTTAAAAAAAAGTTGATCCCGTGTTATTCCACTACGCAATGACAATAAAAAACATGATGTTTGTCAAATCCGGATGTAGCTCTCTCAATGTGCTAAATATCTTCAATGGAAGCAATCGCTGTCATCGCATGCGCAGTGATTGGTATCGTAATTGCACTGTCCCATATTTGCAACACATATCAATTATTTGTCTTACTCCATACATGAATATTCCCTTAGAATTCATCACATATGCAAAAAGCTATGCCAGTTCAAAATTACATTTAATTTATTATATCTGCATGAATTCTATACATGAAAGATCCATTGCCGCATGGATAAAAATAACCGCAAAGGTCCTAGACATTGCTCACCACATTCTGTTCAAATCTGTTAGCATATTTGTTGATGAAAAATAACGCAGTTTGTTCTTGAAAATGAAATTTTTATCAAAAAAGAGGCTTTAGTGCCATCCAATCTTGGCAATATTCTTCATAACAAACATTTTACCGCCAAGGTAGCCCCATACTTTAATGACCAAACAGTCCTTATGACATCTTATACCTATTTAAAAAATTCACCCAGCATAAGCGGGTATTGCGGCATGTCAAAACAATAACTTCAAATAAAAGCCACCCTTTGGTGTCATTTCTGCATTGATGTACACTCCTGCTAGTCACGTATGGACTGGGACCTCAATATCGCAAACAATGAGAAATTATCTTTTCATTAGGGACCGACCATTTAACCTGAAGGGGGGGGGGGGGGGNGTTTTTTTTTCCTGGACAGAAATTTTTTTTCGCGCTTTGCGCGAAACAATTTTTTCACATGTATCAACAAAATATTTTTTCCAAAATTAACATTATTTTTTTGGGCAGAGAGCCTCCGTCAGAAAATTTTTTTTTTATCATTTTAGCAGCAAAAATATTTTTTTCACATAAAATGAGATCCAGAATATTTTTTTAGAAAAAAACCATAACCCCCCTTCAAGTTAAATGGTCGGTCCCTTAAAGGATCAAACATATCGTGAACCACAAAACATGGAAACATGATATTGAAATATTGATGGATGCAGTTAAGTAATATGCCAAACATTGGACTAACCGAGATAGGAAAAAGTATAAATATTGTACAACTGGATCAGGTTGATAAATTCAATGGTTCGAATGAGGTGCCTTAGCAAACCACGAGCCCAATCCAAAAAACATATGATTATCTTAATTAGCAGTAACTTCGGTATTTTGGTATTTAGAGATAATTGTGTGCCACTTTAAGCCGATTTCTGTGTTTATTGCTACATTTATGAAGACAGGTTCATACAAGGGCTAGTTCAGAAAAAAGATAATAAGCTAAGTCCTTTTACTTCAGCTTCCATAATATAGATGATGTCCTTCCATCGAACAATCGTAAAAATGAAAACCTTTTTTACATACCATATTGTATACTCAAATGAGCTCCAAATTAAAGAGAAAACTGATACACCACCATGAGCATCATACTTGGACTATTACATCTATATTGATAATTATGGAAGTTTGAAAACAAAACTGTACAACAAACGTGATGATTTCGACTTTCCAGTGGTGAACTTCCTATTATTTATCAGTAAAATTCCCATATCCCGGCATAGTGGCGCCTTTATTTTTCAACTCATTCGCTGTAGTCGTGCTTGTATTTTTGTAAAACGGTTTTATCAACAATGCGAAATTACTGTCACAAAAACTTATACATCAAGGTTATGTTCAGTCACAACTGTCACTACAGACGTTGAAAGGTCATCACTATGATTTTATGCACCTATAGGTAACAAACAACATCCATGTAGCGTTGTTTGGCATGAAGAAATGAATTCGGCTCATATTTGTGCTAGGTGCCGCCTTGCAATAACTATGAGTTATGAGCAAAGGTCATTGTTGAAAGTCTCATGGTAACTGCAAGATGAAGAACAACAAAAAAGCGTTGTTTGATTGCTTGTTTAAAAATGTATAAGTAGAGACTTTGTCACGTGTGCATTTGCTACATATGTTTTCAATTGACAAATCGTTACAAATGATATTTTTCACAAACAAATGAGAAAAGACAGCTTTGAGTAGATCCAAATTTCCCTACTGCAATGACAAACCGAATTTGACAGCACCGGACTTTTTACTGGCAGTGTGAGGGGTTCCAGGCGTGAAACAGATTATGTTTACCCTTCCGGGCACCCAATTACGCCCAAAGTGTTTTCTGGAGGTTCACACTGCTAGTTCTGTACTTTGTTTTGTGGCATCCTCGATAATTTTTGTTCTTTTGTTTTTTCCTTTTAAGGTTGTTTCAATGATTTGTCATGTTTTTTATTTTGATTTTAGAATTTTCCCTTTTTCCGTTTTTCTATTTTTGCTTCAACCAAACTTTGAATAGCATCTACATTTCCTTTATTTAGACTAAAAGTTTTACGTTTTACTGGACCATCAAAATAAATTGAAATTTCTATAAATATATATCGATGAATAGTATATTTGATTTATTCTTAAGAATTGGGGATAAAAGTCAACTCCTATTTAATGAGATCCAGTATATTTGAAAAAGAATAAATTCATTATTTGTTCTGAGCGGGACCTGTATTTCTCTTATATTACAGACCGAACACTGCTTATTACTACTATGGTAGGCTTAGATTATAGATCGTGTTAGGGTTAGGGTTAGAGTATGGTAAGGGTTAGGGTTAAATTATGGTAAGGTTAGAGTTAGGGTTGGGGTTAGATTATAGATAGGATTAGGTTATATCAAAGTTAGGGTTAGAGATAGGGTTAGGTTATAGATAGGGTTAGGGTTAGATTACAGATAGGGTTAAGGTCGGATTATAGATAGGATTAGGGGTATAGTTAGGGTCAGGTTATAGATAGGGTTAGGCTTATATCATAGTTAGGGTTAGATTATAGATAGGGTTAGGGTTTGATTATGACAGAGAGTATTAGTATATTGCATTTTTTTGGGTCATTTCTAGGCTGGCAGCAGCAGCAGCAGCAGCAGCCATATCCAAAATATGTAGAAGCAGCAGCAGCAGCAGCAATATAGTGAAATGAGCACGCGAGCACAGCCAAAACCATACTAGTAAACCACTCGTGAGTCAGTCTTGTGAGCGTATTAAAGATAGACATTTTACAAAATGAAACTGTACTTAATATTTTACGAAAGGATATGGAGTAAATGAACATGAGACCATAACACATATGTTAATTCCAACTGCAATAATTTTAATGAGCTGTATGGCCATTTCGGAAATTAATTCCTCATCAGCAGCACTAGAACCCAATCAAAGGGAATCCATAATTTCAAAAAATGTTTAAAATGCATGAAACCAAACTAAATCCGAATAATCTATAATAATAAGCTTCGCTTATTATAATTTTCTCTTTCTTTCAACGAATCACGAGGGGTGAAGACCTATGGAATGTACCATTGCGATAGCTGTAATTATCATTCCAACCGAGAGTTCAATCTTCGACGTCACAAACAATTGGTTCATAACATAAAGCAAGAGATGGACAGACAGCAAGATATAGAAACGGAGTCTGACATATCCGAGGAAAGCAATGCTACTGAAGAACCAGAGTATGCTACGGATGAAGAATCTAACAGAAGAGACACACGTTGGG
This sequence comes from Modiolus philippinarum, assembly GCA_002080025.1. Lineage (NCBI taxonomy): Eukaryota > Metazoa > Mollusca > Bivalvia > Mytilida > Modiolidae > Modiolus > Modiolus philippinarum. Next base: position 11,923 of record MJUU01019915.1, read on the forward strand.
CATCACCATGGGATATAGTAGTAACCAAAGCCAGGAAGTGTAATTAGTCCGAATACCAACAAAGGGTTGAAGAATACATTGAAGATGAACACGAAGAAGACAAGGCACGCCAACTTGCATTTGAAGACCCGTACGAGGACTACAAAGACAAGATTAGGGTCGTTTATCTACAGGGGATATTCTGGAATGCAAATATGCGGAGAGACCCAGTGCATAGAAAGATCAAGAAGACGGTTCAGCGCTTGAAAGAAGAAGACTATGACACAAGAGAAGCTTGGAATTATTCTTTAGATAAGAGGAGATATCTTTTTGATGAAGTATTGGATTCATATGGCCCACCACCGACCGAAGACAACGAAACCACGTAAAGCAAAAAGCAAAGACAGTTGGGATTGGGAGGAAGGGGGAATGCAGCCTATCGTTTGGATAGCCAGTCACAAGCCTGGTGAAACGCAGAGTGACCCTTCCTGGATCGAGAAAATAATTGCTGGATTCACTCGAAATTCGCAACATGATTTTTTTTCTTTTTTTTATCTAGAAGCAGCAGCAGCAGAAGCCCATCACCTTAGCGCAGCAGCAGCAGCAGCAATATAGTGAAATGAGCACGCGAGCACTGCCTAAAACGTACACGTGAGCCGTCTGAACAAACTCGTGAATTATGTGAACAGTCGACGTGAGTAGTATCATAAAAAACGAGTATTCTCACCTAAGTCTCGGACAAAACCAATAAACTTAAAAAGGCACAGGAAAAATACTAGCAAGAGTTATTTCCCTTAAAGAACGCGAACCTGATGGAAGACAGCTAGCAACCAACAACGTGTTTCATAACCCTTTCAATGGCCGCGATGAACGCGGACGCGATAGAAGACACCCACAACCCACTTCCGGTCGCGCGTGCGTCATGTAATCAAGTAATTCAACACCCCTGCGGGGTCTTGCACTCTTTCAACCCACCATTTCCGGTTAATATACCCGAATGAAAGGCTTCCAATAAGACCACTTCCGGTATACACATGGGGCTACGCCCACTTCCGGTCACGCATGCGTCATGGACTAATGTTATACAAAACCCCAACGGGATCTTGTACTCTTTCAACACGTCATTCCGGTTAACATGGCTACTTACAGTAGATACACATCCATTTCCGGTTTACATATGGGGCCACGCCCACATCCGGTCGCGCATGCGCGCATCACCCCTGCGGGGTGACCTGTTCTTCAAACAGGTCATTTCCGTTCAACATGGCTACTTACAGTAGATACAGAACCACTTCCGGTTTACACATGGGGCTATGCCCACTTCCGGTTGCGCATGCGTAATGGACTTAGGTCATACATGACCCCTGCGGGGTCATGTGTTGTTCCAACACGTCATTTCCGGTCAACATGGCCGGCTAGGGCCTCAAATAAGGCCACTTCATGTTCCGCATGCGCAACAATAAGACTTCTACCACCTGTCACATGACTTCAAGTGACGTCACTTCCGGTATACGTCACTACCGGTGACGTCTTTCCGGCATCACCTCGTTCCACTTCGTCAAATGCGACCTGAAAACCACCTATATACTACTCATAATAAATATACAAATAAAACCTAATAAAGGTAGACTACCAAATACAAGACCACAATCTTGAGAAGGGAAAAAATAAGACAAAACGAAATTTAGATAGATAGGCGAAGGAGTGCTTGCCGCTAATCTGTTTGGTAGCTCAAGAAGCCTGCTGGTAAAATATTGTCGCACTACGGAAGAAAAATCGAATTCGAAATTTCCCGAAGGGTTTTGTAGATTTCAGGAGTCTCGTCAGTAATTTAACGGAATCATGTAGAATATTCTTTCAATATCCTATATTAAGTAAAGAATTTGAGTTACGTCTAAGTATTTTCTGACTTCTTTGTCAGTTTTTGACATTTTTAAACAACATTTCCGTAAACACGGATGTCTCAGTTAAGATATAACACATCAATTATTTGTTGTAATTTCGAAATGTTCTTCTGACCACCTGTTTTAAGTGTTCTCATCTCACTATGTTAAACTGACACGTTTTCTTACAATCGACTTGATGAGTGCCCTGTGTTTGTCTGTGTGTTGTAATCGTCCACTAGCTTAAGGTACTGGTGCTTCTGTCGGGCAACGGATGACAGTGATTGTAAGAGTGCTTTGCTAGTTTAATTTATGACTGTTGACAATCCCGCATCCATGACGTGAAAAAAAAACATGGATGTAGCATTGTTCGACTATTAGCAAAGAATTCATCTCAAACCGGTGCTATGTGTAGAGACTTTGTCTCATGTGCATTTAAACCATATCCTTTCATCTACAATTCTTACTTTATAACCCAGTATAAACAACTGATATCTGTACTTGTTGATCGCGATACACAATACTCCCAAATAAACTACAATATCAGAGTTCTTGGCTTATATATGAGAGTCCTTTTAAAAACTGCTGAAATCAAAACGTATACCGTTGCAGAGACTACTTTTTTTTTAAATTTCCATGTTTCTGACTTCATTTCTTTACCAATAAGAATGCTTCATTATCCTTCACAAAAAATATATCCCTTTGTTCAGCTTATGATAGTTTCATCACTCTGAAAATGTTATGGTTGTAACCATAAAACGTTGAAGATATGACGTGTAGGTGTTCTAAATGCATATGGAAAAGGACATTCACTTTCAGCTAGATTCATGTCTTCCCAGATTTGACTTAACCGATTTTGACTTCATCTTAGGTATAGTCAATTACAATTTGACATGTGCTGTTAACAGAGCAGAATACCATGCCGGAGCACCTGTTGTTACTATAAGTTTTGTCGGAGCTCACACTGCGAGTGCCTTGGTTTTGAATGTTATGTTATTATTTATGCGTTTTGTAGCTGTCTAACGTCATTTTTTTCTTTGTTCTCGTTTTAGCTATGTTTATGAACTTCGATTTTTGTAATGACCAATCCTTTGTTTATTCGGTACTCTACTGCCGTTGTTTCAGAAAAAAAAATTGGCATGGGATCCACTCATTCTCATATAGCTGTATTATAAGTATCGACAGAAATTAAGATTTCACCAATTTTTTTAGGTTTTGGTTTGGTTTCTATGGCAACATTAATAAATGTAAATTTAAAATGCTGTATAAATCTTATCTTAAATAACACAGAACCTTCTTGTTAAGTTTAATTGGGTTTGTGACAATATAGTTTTTGAGATGCAGTGAAAACATTCAAAATGTAATTGATTTGATTTGCGCTTAAGGATGTACTCTCCTTGGGGTCAAAATTTTCCTGCATCAAGTTTTTCCCGAAACCTTTATTTTCAAAATGCAAAGACCATGATAAAAATCATTTTTGAAGAGAAAACCATATGTCAGTGTGCATTCTTTATGCTATCGCCAATTGAACACCCCTAGTTTTGTTGTTTTTGTGCATGCGCATTTTCATCAATTTTTGCTTATTTTGGCACCATTTGTGGTAAAAATATCGATTTCTAGCATCAAGTTTTCTGTAAAAGTTTCAAGTTTGTTAGATCTCTTGAATGTGAAGAGATATTACTTATACAAAGCATTGCATGGTCCGTGATGATATAAGAAAGTTTTGCTTTTTTGGTCAGGATCAAAATTCTTCAAATTTTTCTGCAACTTAACCGTCAAAACTCACCATTTTTTGCTTTAATTGTTGAATAAACATATCTGTAAGAACTTAGAAAAGACATCATATTAATAAGATGCATACTTTCCTTGAAAAAGGATTTTTATTACTCCTTCCCCAAAATAGGCTAAAATAAGAACAATGGTAAATTTGGTCAAAAATTAAAATTTTTCATTTCTCAAAAAATAATGGTCGTAGGTATATAATTTTTTAACATAATTTGGATGGGTCAATATATAATATAAATTAATAAAATAATTTCACTCATAAGGCAAGTTTGAAGGATTTTCATAAAAGAGATTTAAACGAGACTGAAACCTCAGGAGAAGAATCAGTTTTCGAAACGGCCATATGCAAAAACTATTCACAGTCACTTCGCTATTTTGTTACTTACAGAGTTATTATATAACAGGAGACACAACCCCTTATCGAACAAATAATGTACATTCAAAGAACCCCACCGACAATTATTTTGTTAATTGTATATGAAGACTTAAAGTGCTAGCGTCTTCAAAGAAACATGTACAAAATGTAAGTTTGCATTCTCCAGGTCTGTTAGTTTCTGGGATCTGCTTTAGGCATGGCCATAAGGACGAGAAGTAAGAAAAAAAGAATAATAATAATAAAATAACAAGTATTAATTAGTTCGGATGCAAACGTAAAAAATCTTCAAAACGAAATCTCATGTCAGATTTCTAAGTTTAAACATGAAACCTGCACATACTTTGCAACATCTCTGTCATGGCATAGCCAATTCCAAGCACACTGAATTTTCCCGCTTTTTCAGTTTCTATGTTAACGAATTGCAAACTTGCTTTAAAATTTCACAAAATTCTGAGAAAGTTTTTATTTTCCCGTCTTTTTTTATGTTTCCACGGCAACGCGAGCACAAATTATACAGACTTTCTCATTAGACATAGTTATATCCGTGACTGCCTTCTAAATCAAGGCTTCAACAAAATCCGTCTCATATATATATATGTTACAGTACAAATTGGAATCCAGTAGGATCCAGAATCCTCCTAGTACAAATTGGAATTCTAATTTCTACTGGGACAAATTAGAATTCTGATTTGTACTGGATTCGATCCAGTACAAATTAGAATTCCAATTTCTACTGGGACAAATTAGAATTCTGATTTGTACTGGATTTAATCCAGTATAAATTGGAATTCCAATTTTTCCTAGGAGAAATTGAGATATCCTAATTTATACTAGTAGGATTCTGGATCCTAACTTAAATCAGTAGAAATAAAACATTACAAGTAGTATTTTTCCACTGTTTTTGGTGATTATTCAATTAAAAGATTAATTTCGAAAGTAACAAAATACCGAAATTACTGTTCATTTATTTTCTGCATATGTGCATTTCGACAACATATGTCTCTTCAGTGCAGATCAAACCAAAGCATTTGAAAGTCCATTAACTGAAAAACATGTAAAATCTAATAGAGAACTAATAACCAAAAGGATCTGAAAAGAAAAGATTAATTGTCGAATTGTATAAAAGGATATATGTTTTGCTGCAGACTCTTAAACCTTTGAGCACAGTTTAAACTTTTGATCACATAGAGGTATTTTACAAAAAAATAAATAAATATTGGAATATGATTTGTTTTCTAAGAATGATCTTGTTGATTTGAGAAGTTTTTGTTTCCCTTGTTTAGATGGAGTAGATCCTGTTGCTTTACCTGAAATTTCACACGTTGTCTTGTTAAAGAAATCGTTCATAGGAAGATGGCAGTATAGCAGTCACATTTTGTAATTACGGCAAATGCATTTATTACTAAAGCCGAAGTGTGACGCAAGATAAAATGCCATTGACATAAATAAGGAAATCCTCGTGTCGCACTTGACCACAGTGAATACTATGCGATGCCCTTGTCGTAAATAGAAAATCGAATACTCTACCAAATGTCACATAGTTCCACCAATTGTTACAACAAATGAACAGTTATATTAGAATTATGTCATTTGTCATTCTATTGTTTTAGTATTTAGTTTTTATACATAAAAATTCTGTGAAATGCATACTTCTTATAACACAATCAAAAACTTTGTTTAAAAGCTCTGAATGTCAGTAATATCCAGAATCCCCCTGAACAAAATACCCAGTATGATTCTGGATCATACTAGAAATTCAGAAGAATTCAGAATTCTACTAGTATAAATCAGGATATCTCAATTTCTCCTAGGAGAAATTGGAATTCCAATATGTACTAGATTAAATCCAGTACAAACTGGAATTCTAATTTGTCCTGGTAGAAATTGAAATTCCAATATATACTGAATTAAATCCAGTACAAATCAGAATTCTAATTCGTCCCAGTAGAAATTAGAATTCCAATTTGTACTAGGAGGATTCCGGATCCTACTGGATTCCAATTTGTACTGTTACATATATATATATATATATATATATATTTATTAGGAAACTACCCCTTTACAACGGGGGCAACCACTGCCGGGGTAACAGGGTTGCGTCCAATATACATTATAATTTTAACAAATAGTATATACAGGTAAAATATCTAACTAAAGCTAATTAAAAGCCATACAATGTCACAAGTAAAATGTCACACACACAGTTAAAAATGATAAAAGTATCCTCGATTAATATGCTGTAAAAAGAAACAACTATAGCAACATGAATGAAGTAAAATGTTAGCACTAATATTAAAATATCGTAGTACATTAACAAAATTACATATATTAATATTGACTGCAGTCACATTATGAAATTATTTGAAGTTTATTCGCACGTTCTGTCATTAAATTATCAAGATATTTCTTACATTCAATATCAATTTTCATGTTAATTCTTTATTATAAAGATATGGCAGATCACCTATTAAAAACTGTAATTTATTAATGGGTGACAACTCCGAGAAGCATACACTAACAGTAGAAAGACATTCGTTAATATATGAAAACGTTTTCATGCCCATTTTCTGATATGCTGGACATTCTAAAAGGACATGTAGTATTGTTTCTGTTGTATTTATTTCACAAAGCTGACACTTATCCGTATCTTTTAATTTCATTCTAAATAAATTTGAATTTAGTGGAAGACAGTTTAATCTAGCCAACATCTTTATTCTTGATTGTCTGAAGTCATCCATATTAGATAAGTATGGTTGCTTTCCTTTTAAGACCAGAAAGCATTGGTAATAATCAAGGGAACTTTTTTCCGTAATTGCGGTTTTAGTAATTTCAAAAGAATTTCTTCCGAAAAGATTATTAAAGGTCTTGATATTTACTTGTCCGTTAAAGTACTAAGGTAGACCACATGAAGTAAAAATATCATTTATATAGTTTAAATACTGCCAACAGTTGGAGGATAATACCTTAAGTTCTTTAAAAACGACTTTACAAAGACGGCTATCGTGTAATGAGTCGAAACGAGCAAAGTAATAAATTCTCTGTCTGTCCATAAAACAGTTTACCGATTCCCAACCAAATTCAGAAAGTAGAGCACATTTTGGGATATTCATTTTAGTATTAAGTATAAGTTTTCCTACTTTGTATTGCCCACTTTCAAGCAGATCGCGACATGCTTTTGAAGAAGGGAACCATACGGAACAACCGTAGGTGATGGACGGTCTTACAACTGCTGTCCATAACGCATCACCAAAGGCAACACGATTAAAATTACCATGCTCACCGGTAATTAAACTTTTTTGTAAAATTTTGCGATCATTCAAAAAATTTTTTAATAGATATCAGTCCCTTGAGGAAAAAATTCGAAGTTTCAGTCCGAACTCTGATTCAAGATTCTTTCTGTACTTAGTTCTGGGATGATCATTTCTTCAAACTGTCTTTCAATGGCAATTGCTGTTGAGTTTCTACCTGACACTGCTGCAATGGAAGGGGAGATTTGGCTAGCCATAACACGGGTCTATTCCGGAATTTCTTTTGAAATGCCTGTACCAAGTCAGGACCATTGCGGTCGACAATTTTGCCGCTGGTTTCCACATGATTTGTCTTTTTATCTCATGGACTTCGGTTCTCGACCACTGTTTGGTTATTTTGTTGTTTACCCCATTTAGATAAATCTTGGTATTTTTGATAAAATATCGACGGGTACATCATTGCAGAAATTTAACAGTCGATAGTGACTTCAAATATAATTATGGTAAAACCAAGCAATTGAAAAACGTTTAAATTGTTGTTCTTCATCTTGCAGTCACCATTATGCCTTCAATGAGGCCTTTTACAATGACCTTGTTGATCGATATGAGCTATCTATAATGTGTTTCCCAATGACAAGACGTTTTTCCTTTATACCAACTCAAGTTTGTTTTTCCTCACTGGATTTGACTTCATTACTAGAATGTATTTTTGTATTTTGACATGTTCAACACGGTGGTTGTAGTAAAATAAAAGAAACATGAGATGTTTACTCTACACTTGTACACCTTATCTCACGAATGGCTTTAATAGTTTCTGTGTTGTTCATCTGTGCGTGTGTCTTTTTTTTCTTTTCTGTTCCTTACTTTATGTAATGTCCATGTTTGAGTTTCCGATGTTGTATTTGTCTTTTGACTATTCGTTTTAGGACATCTGGTGGTCCGGTTCACACTTATATAATGCTAGGTTTACACCGCCGATCAGACCAACTCGATCAACTCGACAATGCTGTTTTATCCCGATCAACGTCATAAAATTCATTGATCGAGCTAGCTCACGACGTCCACTCGACCTTTACCCGATTTAACACGACTAACACTCGACCACTCTCGATCTCTTTACGATTCACGTACGACTTATGCTCCACCAACATTTGACCAACCAGACTTTGTCAGATTGAGCCAGATTATAGCCCGATTTCTGTTTGATTAACTAGATCTGGTCGGGAGAAGATCGTGAAATGGTCGAGTGTGCTCGAGTTTATCCTATTAGTACGTTTGTATATACGGGGATAAAATTCAGGGAACAGTTCAGCATGCTGGAAGAGCAGCAAAATTTGTGGCCCATGTGGCTGATGCTTCAAAGAAAAGATGATAACTGTGATAGATCTAAAGTAGCAGAGAAGGTGGGTCTGACACAGAAAGTGTGTAGTTTGGGTTATACAATAGCAAATGCTTCAAAGTCATCATTACAGCGAAATGAATGTTCGATTTAATATACTAGCAGGTCATCCTCAACATGCGTCAGAATGCGACTGTGCGTTTTTTTCTGTCATTGCATGTGGGACTTGGGACTACTCTGATACATAAAACAGAAGACATATCATCACATGATATCGATGGTAACTAGATTTACAGAAGTTTCCATGTATAGCTTTAAACCTGATTTCTGTAGAAAATACGGCTGTTAGAAAGTGAAAATGGCGAGCGGCTGACCGTTGGGTACATTTTCCCGGTGCAAATCTAAAAGATTTTTTTTAGTTACTAGTAAATGTTACAAATATTCAAAATACCATTTTTCTGATGGGATTTAGCTTGAATCATATCTTGTGATAAGAGTACAAACCTGCTCGGAAGAAATAGTATAGTTAATTCTTGAATTCATATATTTAGTGAATCTGTTTCTGGGGTGTTTATATCGGATACATCTTGGTTTCAATTTCAAATTCTGTCAGCATAACTATATTCGATAGAATTTAAGCCCTCTGCACATCATCCTTTAATTATACTAGAAGCATGCACAGTCTAATACTCTTTTCGACAATCCTGATATAGCAAGATTGAGCTTTTGCCATTATTTTGTGTCCGTTGTCCATGAACTTTGCATTCAAATATATTCTATCCAGAAACCGCCGAGTCATGATAGACCTCGATTGGTTTAATGTGAAAAAAGTCATATATATACAACCGCCAACTGGGAATATATTAGTAGTTTTAAATTGGATCTTATGGGAAAATTCATTTTAACGTTACCTCTAAAACTCCTAAGCCAATAAGACCAAACTTGTTACGATTGTCAAGTGTTGGTCCCTTTTCAAAATAGTGCCTGTCATATCGTCAGCTAATACAAGATGACTGCCAAAGGGGAACAAAGTTAAACATTGTACCAGAAGGATTTTTACTGGACCAATTGCAGACAAAATTGGTCAAAATAGTCCTTGGATGTTCCAATTTCAAAATAGTATCCATGAAATCCAAGATGGGGAACGGGGAAGATAATTAAATATTCGACACACCTTAGATATCCATTCTAATACTTTCTACTCTGAAACTACTTTGCCAATTGGTCAAAATTGAAAACAAGAGTCCTTAGCTGGTCCCCACTTGAGATAGTATCCGGCAGATTCTCATCATATCAAAGATGATCGCCAGCCAAACTTGATCACATTAGTCATTGGAGTCCTTTGGATTGCTCCTTTAAAAACTGAAGTAAGGCCCTAGTGAGAGACTGAAGCTCTTGAAAGCCTCATGTTCTGCTATTGTGAAAAGATGACATGATGTCGTGTTAAATCGAGTAAAGGTCTTGAGTGGTCGAGTTAAAGTCGGATACAGGTCGGGAAAAAAATCGGGTTATGGTCGGGAAGATCTTGTATAGAAAAAAAGAGAGAATCGTGTTAGTCGAGTAATGATCGAGTACTAATCTAGATGATCTGGAAGCGACTCGGCATAAATCGAGAAGCGAATGAGTTAAAGTCGGGTAGAAGTCGGCATGATCGGATAAAATTTTGAAACTCGATCAAGACCGATCCCTTTTCGACCTCTTCACGACTACCTCGATCAGACCCCGATTGATTCCCGACACGTTCTCGACATATAATGCACACGACCTCTACACGATATTTTTTGACATGTCAAAAATATTCGGGAACACAGCTCGAGTTCAGCAGAGTTAGTAAGATGGCCCCGATTTGGTTAGTAGACCGAACCCGAGCATTCAAGACCAGTGTCCCGATCAATGAATATTCATGAATATTCATAGATCGAGTTCGGTCGAGTTGCTTCGATCGGCAGTGTAAACCTACCATAATAATACATCGGCAAACGAATACCGAAGCAAGAACGAGAAAAGGGGGAAATTCTAAAATCATAAATCCAAAAGAACGGCAATTCAAATACAACACGAATTGAGACAGTATGACAAAGACAAAACAAATAAAAAAATAAAATAAAAAGAACGTCACACAACATCACTAGCAGTGTGAACCCCTATAAAAACCGAGGTAAGATCTGCTCCACGCGTGGCACCCGTCGCACTGCCAGTGAAAAGTCCGTTTTTGTAAAGTATGAAAAGGTATATCACAACTGAAAAGTCAACTACTGTTGCAATTTTGTTGTCGGCCTCTTATTTCCTAAACTTCACTGCATTTATTATCAAATATTAAATGAACTGAAATTCTTCATTGTGGACAAATAACTAAATACCGAAATTACTGTGAATTCAAATTCTGCATATGCGCATTTCGACAACTTATGTCTCTTCAGTGCAGACAAATCAACAATCAGTAATAAGCAACAGAATAATCGATACCACTTCTGATGTGCCAACCCATCAAGCCAACACTTTGATACTGCTGCAAAAATGTAGAATTTTTGTAAAACTAAAAATTTTTTCCTTCTTGTGAATCTCTGTTCTTATCTGCTTTTGGTGTTTGATAATATATTCATAATAAAAAATTGGAGAATATGGAGTAAATGCACACGAGGCAAAGAATCACTGACAGTATTTTTGCACACAAAATCTTTAATAGATGAATACATATACAAAAATAAAAAACCTAAACCCACATTATCGATTTGAAGAAAGACTTGAACTTTGTTTGGAGACTATAATGTACAAGTAGGTAAGTCTTAACGCCATAAAAAGGGGCATTACTCAAATGCTTAATCTGATCAATAGTATAGAAATTTTACAACTAAACGTGCAATTCATCGGTACGAGCATATTAAACATGTTCATAAATCAAAAATGGCTGTACCAAAACTTTTTCTGTTGAAGGCCCCTTGGTGACTTCAAGATGCAAAACATCAATGAAAGCGTTGTTCCGTTTACTTAATCTTAACCATGTTTTAATAGGGATTTTGTCTCATAGACATGAAAAAGAAAGGAAATGGGGTAAATGTCAAAGAGACAATATCCCATATCCAGGTTAAAACGACCCAAAAACAAAGCATCTAGGGGTCACCGTACGGTCTTCAACACAGTGAGGAACCTCACACCATATAGCAAGCCCTAAATGGCCCCAAAAGGTAAAAAAGTGAATATATAAATGGAAACAAACCACATCCAATTACCCAAATATCAAGAAACTAAAATTTTATAAGAAGACACAGACAAGTACTCCATATCCCTTTTTGTTCATTTTGTTTACATGTACTCAATATCCCTTTTTGATCATTTTGAATACTGTTAAGCCTATTTATTAAACCCTGTTGAATCCACATTAGGATGTCTCAGTTATGCAGATTATCTAGGTAATACTATCAGCATTTAAAGAGGGAAGACAGACCTGCTTAAAAAGCTTTCTGAATATTGAAGCTAGATGCTTTGTTTTGGGTCGTTTTAACCTGGATATGGGGTGTTGTCTCCTTGACATTTACTCCATTTCCTTTCTTTTTCACATTGAAATTATTGGCAACTTGATCTGTATATCAATAAAACAGGACACAATCTCCATACAAAATTTCAAAATTATTGTAGTAAGTGAGAACTGAGTCGTCTGTTTAAAGCGAATGATTGAAGGACAATGGCAACATTGGAAATACAAAGAAACAGAATTTTAATATGCCAGTGCTACAAAGAAAAGGGAAGGTGACTGTTAACTATAGAAAAATATATAACAGAATACTCCTTAATTGGTAGATATATTTTAACATTTCTCATGCAAATAAAGAGCATCTCTTTCTAGAAAATAAACCGATGACTTTTATTTCGATCAAAAAGTCCCGATGAGATGTTGCATTTTGGGGTTCTGCAAATATTCACTTGAAACCATAAAAAAATATTTCTAGCAGTTAGATCTGAGCTATAAGACAATAGCAGTAGGATACCGAAGGAACAAAGCAGTGGAATTTACTAAGGCATGACCAAAGCGAGGACACAGAAAACAATGACATAAACTCAGAAAACAATGACGTTAGACAGATACAAAGCACAGAAATAGAAAAACGAGGCACTCAGTGAAACTGAGAGTGACATCAAATGATTAAAATAGATTTAACTGTGAGAACTCAAATCTCTCACCATTTTTCAGACTAAATGCAAATCTATTTGATCCATTTCAAGACTGCACAAATTTAAAAGAAATGATTTTGTTTTCATCAGAAATACACTAACAAAAATGCCAAAGGAAAAAAAACAAAGAAATAAAAGATCGAAAAGATAATGTTAATATTCATATTTTAAAATGAGCTTTTCTGTCAAAAACTACATGAATACAACGATTTTTGATTAAAAACTAATAACTGAATTCAGAATAAGATATCATAGATCACTATGGGAAAAGAGGTGTTAAGTTCATTTGCACTTACTCCATATTCCTGAATGTTAATGATACTATACAATACATAGAAATTACATATTTTGCCACCATATAGAATACGGGCAAGATTATATATTGTATTGAGCAATTATGTACTATTTCTGGTGCTTTGAAAATAACAGTTTTAAAGAATTTTATGATCATTACTCCTTTCAACACTTATATCTAAAATTTTGTAAATTTTATTCAAAACTAAGGAGTATCTCCCTCATGCAAAGCTCTGTCCTTAGCTGATTTTGGCTTTAAATTTATATCACTTTGGTTATTTGTTCTCTATCAGTTTTTAAACATCTTTGAGTTTATGGTCTTCCAAACGTTTAGATTTTATCTGCACTGATGAGACATAAGTTGTCGAAATGCGCATATGCAGAAAGTTAATTCACAGTGACTTCGGTATTTAGTTTTATGTCAGTATCAACCTTTTGCGTTTTTAAAAATTTGTCCCCGTATTTTTAAGATTAAGTCCCGAGACATCTACATTTTCTATCAATAAATCTAATATTTGAAGTAAATATAGATTTCCAAAAAATTATTCAGACATATTGGCTATATATATCAGCATGTATATGGTCATTACCCGTTACAAATTTGCTGTCAGTCTATTATTCTCCTAAATTTAATTGTCCATTGAACTAACTAAGACTTTCTCTGCAGCCAATTTCCCAACTGTGAAAAAATGTATGATCAAAGTGACATTAATCACATGTTGAAACATAAAAGTCGAAGAATTTATCGGAAAATCTTAAATCCCGTTCATTTTTTTCAAATAGAATCCCTGAAAACATTTGATTTTCCCACACTGTATACCACGCTTCCTCGTGATAAACTAAACTCACGAATCAAAGGTATCATTAAAAAGCCTTTGTCGATTAAAAACAAAAAGTTGTATTAGGTTATAGATACACTTTTTTTCAAAAACCAATTGAAAGGGAAAAGTATGTTACGATGAAAAATATGTGTGCAGTAAGCTTGAGTTGCTAACATCTATGTCACATTAAGAGGTGCTATCTATCAACAGCAAGTTGGCATACCAATGGACACTAAATGTACTCCTCGTCTTGCAGACTGGATTTTATAATTTTCTTTAAGGAGATCGTAAAAGATAACAAAATAAGAGATACTACATCCTTCAATCTCACTTATAGATATATTGATTATGCTGTTTCCATTCATTACGCATCTTTTGCTTAATGACATTACTAGATCTAGAGCTTTTTTCGACATGCATCTCGAATTTGACGAAAGTGGTCGTCTCAGTACTAAAATCTACATAAAAAGGACTACTGAAATTTCAAATAACCAATTTCCCTAACACCAACAGTAATATTTTAAGCAACTCCTGCCTACGCTTTGCATGTTTCAGAGATGATTTATTACGCGAGAGCTAGCACAAATTATACAGACTTTCTCATTAGAAAGAGATATCTCTGTGGCCGCCTTATTAATCAAGGCTTCAAACAATTCCGTCTTATACGATCATTAAAAAGTTATTCAATAGATGTCAGTCCCTGGTGAAAAAAAAACTTGCAGATTTGGTCTGAATTCTGATAAAAATGTTTTTTAATTAGTACTGGGATGATAATTTCCTTTAACTGTCTACGGCCTTTCAATAGCAATTGCTGTTGAGTTGCTAACGGACACAACCACAATGAAAGGCGAGTTTCTGCACGACATAAAGCCAGTTTAACCGACCATCACTTTTGAAATGCCTACAGATACCAAGTCAGGACTATTGCAGTCGACAATTTTTCCGGTAGTTTTTGTTTTGTCTTTTCGGCTCATGGACTTTGGCTCTTGACAACTCTGTTTGGTAATTTTGTTATTACCCCTCATTTCCATTAGCGAATATTTAATAATTCATTGTGGACATCCCCACCATTAGTGATTAGTCATAAAATGTCTCTAGGTCGATACCACTGTTGCTAAACTGTTAGTCACAAGTCAAGTCATTCAAATACTTTAACAGACATGCTTACCCTGCCATAACACCTGATGTCACTCTCAGTTTTTCGGGAGTTCACAGTGTGGGTGCCTTGGTATTGGATGATTTTTTTTATTCTAACGTCATTGATTCATGTTTTCCGGATTTGATACGTTCACTTTACTCGTACGAGGATACGTTTCCTTTACTCGTACGAGGTCCAGTTTTTACAAGGGCTTATTCAAAGGAAACAAAAACATTTAGCCCAGTCCTTTAATTTCAGCTTCCGCTACATAGACGATGTACTTTCTCTTAATAATCCTAAATTTAAGGATTATTTACATCAGATCTATCAAATGAGCTTGAAATTAAAGAAACAACTGAAACACCTACTTCAGCTTCGTACAAAATGTACCTAGATCTTTTATTGTATATTGACGAAGATGGATGTTTGAAATCTAAGCTATATGACAAACGCGATGATTTTAATTTCCCTATTGTGAACTTTCCCTTTCTTAGCAGCAATATACCTACCTCTCCAGCCTATGGTACATTTTACAGTTGATTCGTTACTGTCGAGCTTGTAGTTGGTACAGTGATTTTTTTAACAGAGCAAAAAACACTGTCCCAAAAGCTGCTTAGTCAGGAATTTGTTCAACCTTTGTTAATTTCATCCCTCAAGAAATTCTATGGCCGTCACCATAGCATCATTGAAAGATATGGCGTGTCAGTATTCCAAATGAAAGTGGACATTTTCAGCTAGATTCACGTCTTCCCGGATTTGACTACCGACTTTGACATTTTCCCGGATTGAATCACTCACAGTGTGACGGGTGCTGTTAACAGAGCAGGACATGCTTACCCTTCCGGAGCACCCGATGTCACTCTCAGTTTCACTGGAGTTCACACTGTGAGTGCCTTTGTTCTGAATGATGTAATTTCTGGTTCTGTGCTTTGTATCTGTCTAACGTCATTGTTTTCTGTGTTCTCGTTTTGCCCTGTCTTTGGACTTCGATTTTTGTGAATTTCACCCCTTTGTTCCTTCGGTATTCTACTGCCGTTGTTTCAACACGGCCAGTGTCGTATAAGACGCAGGAGATGCTTACTCTACCGGTACATTTTATCTTATCAGTGGTTTTTATTGGTTCCGTGTTGTTCCTCGTTGTGTGTGTGTGTGTGTGTGTTAGTTTTTCTTTTGCTGTGCAGTACTTATGTTGTGTCTCTGTTTCTTTGTTGTTTCCGACGTTGCCATTGTCCTTGGATTATTCGTTTTGGATTGACGGTTCGGTTCTCACTTACATTTTGTTTTGGCAATGTTTTTGGACTTCGAATATCACTTCTTTGTTCCTTCGGTATTCTACTGCTGTCGTTTGATACTAATCCGTCCGAAACAGGCGTTTGTGAAAACGTCAATATCTAAGAAGTGCCAATCTCTGTTCATAACTGTTTTTGCTGTTACCTTTAGGCACGATAATATATTCATAGTTTTTAGCTTTTAAATATATTATGATTTCATATTTCTCTATCAGTTTTTTAACATATTTTAATTAACGGTTTTCCAAATATGAAAAGGAAAGGAATTGGGGTTAATGTGAAGGAGACTTCTTTTATCTTTTTTATTCCATTTTTCATCCCATCTCCAGGTTTAAACGACCCAAAACAAAGCATCTAAGGATCACCGTGCGGTCTTCAACACAATGAAGAACCTCACATCATATAACAAGACCTAAATCAAATGTAAATGGTCCTAAAAGTAAAGATAGTGAATAAATCAATGGAAACAAGCAACATCTAATAACCGGAATATCAAATGTCTAAATATAATCTGCATTTAAGAGACATGAGCTGTCGAAATGTTTATAAGCAGAAACTAAACTATATATGGCCATCCATAGAAGTACACTTTCTCTCAATTTCTGTGTTTTGTTATTTCTGTACTTTACGCTAATGTCTTATAAAATCCCGCTAAAATGCCGTCACATGGTCGTTAACGTGAGTCCGTCTTAATATCTTGGGAACTTTTGTCGACATGCATTATTTTTTTATCACAATGGCATTTTGACATCAGCACAACAATCGTAACGATTGACAATGCTAAGAAATAGAATTCTAAAGGTTTGATTAATGTTTCCATCTGCTATTAATTCTGACAATGTACGATTTTAGCTTTACACATGTCTAGGTAAATGGATTTACAAATTTTGTAATTTGATATGAACTGAAGAGGCATACTTTGTCCAAATGGCAATATTCATAAACTAAATACACAGTAACTTCGGTATTTTGCTATTTTATATATCAAAACAACACTTTATCGTAGAGTAAATGAAATACTTTGAATAGTATGAGTACTTTGTTACGCAGAAACTGAGCCTTCAAAACGACCCGAAAGAAAACAAGATGCTATTTCAATCAGAGACCTTCTGCAGCTTATATATACATCAAAGTAATCTGATAGGACCCTAACAATTTTGAACCAACCACGCAAATGGCATTCGCTTTCACATTGTCGCTCTACGCGGGTTTCCATTCAACGTCTCACGTGATTTTATCGGATCGTGACTTATTGTCAGTTTAAACACTTTGGCTAGGAATGTATCGGGAACATTTCACCTGATGTCACATGCATATTATTCATCCCGAAAATACGTTTTTTTGCTGTCCAGCAATGATTAATTCCTGTTATATTTCCTTTAATTTTCAAGGTTTATGTTTTTAATATGTTCACACAAGGAATTGGATTTGAAACAGTTTAATGTCTGCATATAAAACTTGAAATGATTTTTTCTGAACCCAGAAAATTGAAAAAAAAAACAAGGTAATATAGCTTCAAATGATTCGAATAAATCTTAACGTGAAAGCTCATCAAAACTTTCACTATTTAGCAGACTAGATAAAAATATATTTGATTCACATTCAAACCTTCACAAATTTAAAAAGAAATGATTATTAAAATCAAATATCATTTTATGGCACTCAAATGCAAAGAAGGAAAGAAAAATAATGTAAATACATATCAGTAAATAAGCTTTTCGTTTGAAAGCTACTTGAATACACCAAATTTTTATTAATTCGTGATTTCGGATACATGATTTCCCCTTTTCCTCGTTCTTCCTTCTGTATTCGTTCGCCGATGTATTCAGAATACGTTGCATAGTTCACTACGAGAAAAGAGACGATACTATACAATACATACATGACATATTTTGCCAGTAATATGAAGTTAAAAATATGAACAAACTTATCCTGCTATGTACAGTCAAGATCCATTTCTTGTTCACTAAAAATAAGTTTTAAATAATTTTATGATCATAATTAATTACTTTCAACTTTCAAACACTTAAAACTTCAAAGTAATAAAATCTGGGGAAAGGAGACTTGTGAAGTTATTTATTAGTATTAAAATAAAACCTTTGTTTAGATAGCTTGCTTATCGAAACCTGTCAATGATATTCAAGACTTAATATATCATATGGATACACTATCATACTTTAAATTTTGGCATTTCATTTTTCTTTGTAATTTTCAAATGTAATTCCGGCCATTTTGTCAATAGCGCCCACATCGCATTATTTGATTATGCCAAGTTTTCTTGCAATTGACCCGATGAGTGCCCTGTGGTTTTTTATATGTTGTGATTGTCTTCTTTGGGTATTTTAATTGGGCATCGGATGTCTGCAATGTACAGTGCTTCTTTACTTTACGCTGACGTCTTATACAACTCCCTTCAAATGCATTCACATGGTCGTTAACGTGAGTCTGACTTAATGTCTTTGGACGTTGAATTGACATGCATTATTTCTGTTCATACTGGCATTTGAACATCTGCGCAGCAATCCTAAGGTGTGACAACAAATTTTAAATTTTTTATTAATGTTTATATCTGCTAGAACTTTAACAACTTGTGATTTTGCATATAAAGTATACATTGATGCTAGATTCATTCAAATCAAACATTTAAACTTTTTGCAGGCCTTAAGCTCAATATATATGCATACAGTGGCTCTAATAAACGATGATTTGGTATATGAAAGTAATATATGGAGTTGGAAAAGCTCTGACATAAATCATAATAGTAAAATGATTTTACCAAGCTTTAACTCTGAAACAATATATAACCTTTTTTTCTCCATTTGTTCACTTTATCACTAGTTACTTTATTTTCCAATTTTTCCTTACAGGAGTTATGCAAACATTATATCAGATATATTATTGAAAGTCTACTTAGTACAATGCCAAATGTTTCATAGCCTGCAAATTATTTATACTTATTTCATTTAACATGAACTTTAGGTGAACCTATCCTTAGAATGCTTTGATAAGTTTGACTATATATCTTAGGCAGAAAAAAGAACCTTTAAAACTACAATAAAAAATAAGATCTTATTTCATACCGAGACCTTCTGCAACTTATACATATATCAACGTTACAATATTTTGAACTCACCGCTTTGTTGCTTTAACATTGTCGCTTTACGCCGGTTTCGGGGAAAGGGGATGGGTAAATAAGGGACATCAGATTTAGTTCTCTTATTGAAAGTTGAACCTGTCATGTATCAAATAGCATGTTATTTACTGTCAAGGAACACATAAAGGGATATGGAGTGAATGTACATGTAAAGCATTAATATTGGTAATGTTGTAAGTTGAAAAGAAATACCATAGCCTGATTCAGACCATTATTACGTATTGTTCCCCCATTTTTTCTTTTTCAAGATTGTGGTCATGGAGTTAGTAGTCTACCTGTATGGGTTTTATTCGTATGTTTATTATACTATAGGGAAACGGGACAGAGAAAGGGGAGGTTTGGGTACCAATAAACCGGGTTAACCCTACCGCTGGCTTTTGCTAGTGCCAAATCCGGCTGTCCCGAATTCCTATCGTTGTTTGCGTTTGTCTTTTGTATTTTTATTGCGGGTTTTTTCTTGTGCAGTTCCTATTTACTTTGTGGCATGTGCATGGCTATGTTTTTCGGCCATTGTAGGTGTTTCCTGATATCTTTTTTATTCTATCCAAATTCCTTATGCTTTAATTGTTAATTGATAGAAAACATGTTCATCGTGCATTTGATAAGAAGTGTACTTTCATCAACAATGTAGTAACCGTAATGAAGAGTAAAGTTTATACTTGAGTGTTTCTGAAATTACCAATTATCAAAAGCTTTGCGACAGCGATGTTTCATCAAATTCATCAAAATTCGACTGGATGTATACTGATTATTTAGATATTTTACACTTTACGGTTATTCTTAAATTTCTAATATAGATGTATTAAATTTCGTATCATCTGAACTAATATATGACCATGATATACAGTGTTGTGCCATAATATAACGGCAAAGACATTTTTTACTGTGCATTTCAAATAAAATCAGATTTATTTAAAACATTATTGAGAACTCCTTACGAAACGAATTCTGATGAAGTTTGATTCAAATGATTAACAATTATATAGATTTTAATTGTTTATTTTTCAAAGTTTTATCTTTATGAAATTTTTTGTTTGTCATAATTTGATAACAAATGAAATATTTTACAATATCATTTTAGTTGAAATTTAATATAAATGGAAGGGAAAGTATATATACTCAGTGTTAAAATTGTGAAAAAAATATAAGAATTGACATAGCAAAACTTATGCCCAAATAAACTAATTAAATTTATACAATTGCTCTGTCTTCTGTAACAAAAATTTAATCAAAATCTGGCAAGAAACAACTTCATAAAAGTTGTTTTAAAAAATTTGATTTTATATATTTTAAAACTTCATGAATCTGCTTGATCGACTTTATGTAAGTTTTTCAGAGGATAGGTTTATGATTCTTTGTGGTGTATTTTATTCACCTGTCCTAGTAAGTTCATTCGTTTCTGTATCAAATCAATCTTATCGGAAACTTTTATCCTACATTGACCAGAGGTCCCCGAGGGTATTCACCAGTCCAATAGTCAGACTTGTCTGACATGAAAATTTACCTTGCGTTTATACAAATTTACTGTTTTTATCAACATTCAAATCCCTTTAAAGTACTAAGGCTTCATTCCTTGTATGACACTCGGTAGATGTCCTTTGTACTGGATTTGGCCTCCTATTTCGATGTTATTTGGTTATTTGGGTACTTTTTTTTACTACTTTTTGATAATAGCTTTCCATATTATTTGATTTTAATGCTGCTGGTGAGAGGTTACTCCTTGAAATACGTGAACAGAATAACGAAATTTACTGTTTTTTTCTGCAACTTCTTTTTTTTTTTGTATTTTGTACAGTTATGTTCTATATCTGTTGCACTGAAAAGTTTTAAAGAATTGGTATTAAGTTACGTCTCAAACGGTCTGATATTACCTTAACTGAACAGACATAAAAGAACTACAATTTCCTACATTTATTGTATTTTGTTAATTCTGTACTTGTACAATCCCCCTACAGTGCCGTCACATGGTCGTTAACGTGAATTTGACTCAATGTCTTGGGAATTGTTTGACGACATGCACTATTTTTGTTCACAATAACATCTTGACATCTGCACAATGCTAAGAAATAGAATTCTAAAGGTTTGATTAATGAATCCATCTGTTATAAACTCTGACAATGTATGAATTTAGATTGTTTTTCTTTTGGTGTTGCACGTGTTTAAGTAAATAGATTTCCAAACGTTTTGATTTGATCCGTACTAAGAGATATTATTTGTCGAAATGGCAATATGCAGAAACTAAATTCACCGTAACTTCGGTATTTTGATATTTAACATATTAAAACAACATTTTATTGTTAATTTTTACGAAATGCTTTGAATAGTTTGGTTATCTATCTTGCGCAGAAACTGAGCCTTCAAAACAACATGAAAATAAAACAGGATTTTGTTTCATAAGGAAACCCTTATGAAGCTTAAATAGACGGCACGAAAGATAACAACATCTTATTTCATACCCAGACCCTTCTGCAACTTATATAAACGACACGGAATAAAGCAAGATATGAACAGACATAAATTGTCGAAATGGCCGTACACAGAACTACAATTTCCTACATTTATTTGTATTTTGTTAATGTAATACTTTGCGCTAACGTCTTGTACAATCCCTCTACAGTGCCGTCACATGGTCGTTAGCGTGAATATGACTAAATGTCTTTGGAATTGTTTGACAACATGAACTATGTTTGTTCACAATGTCATTTTGACATCTGCACAATGCTAAGAAATAGAATTCTAAAGGTTTGATTAATGTTTCCTTCGCTATAAACTATATATATGGCAATGTATGATTTTTTTTTTGCATGTGTTTAAGGAAAAAGATTTCCAAACGTTTTGATTTGATCCGTACTAAGAGATATTATTTGTCGAAATGGCAATATGCAGAAACTAAATTCACCGTAACTTCGGTATTTTGATATTTTACATATTAAAACAACATTTTATTGTTAATTTTTACTTTGAATAGTTTGGTTATCTATCTTGCGCAGCAACTGAGCCTTCAAAACAATATGAAAATAAAACAAGAATTAATTTCATACCGAAACCCTTCTGCAGCTTATATAGACGACACGAAAGAAAACAACATCTTATTTCATACTCAGACCCTTTTGCAGCTTATATAAACGACACGGAACAAAGCAAGATGGTATTTCAAATAAATTAAAAGTACACTGAAGGGACATAGGACATCGAAATTGCCATATGCAGACCCAAATCTAGAGAAAGGTTTGCATTTTGTTATTTAGTAACCGTCATGGAAATGAAAATGAAATGAAAATTATGTTTGCGTTACTTTTTGAATTTGTTGTAGAAATTGTCCAAATTTTAACAGCTATACAAAAGTGATGTTTCATCAAACATATCAAAATTTGATTGGATGTATACTACAATCTGATTATTTTGATATAAATGTATTACACTTCAGTGTCAATTCCTCAATTTTGAATTTAGGTTTATTAATTTTGGTACCATCTAAACTTTATATGACCATGAAATATATCAAAATACACACATTGATGTTTGTTTACAATCAAGAAACTTATATTTATACTTAAGTTACTTTGATCAGCCTTTTTGTAAATCAAACATGATTTCGTATAAATTAAGGGCATACTAATATATTCAATAACATCATTGATAGAATTAATCTCTCAGGAAAAAAATTTTCATGAATTTGCTTGATCGATTCAATTTAAGTCTTGCAGTAGATGGGTGTATGAATCTTTGTGTCTTTTATACAGATTTCCTAGTTGGCTGTCTCTGTATCAAATACATTTTCTCAAAAACTGGCCTGATGCAACGTAACTTGACACACATGGAAATAAAAATGTGTGATTTATTGACAACCAGAAAGTCTTGATGAACGCAATGACCGATCTTAATTTAACATTGGTAATTGAAAACATGATCATAGCTGTATGTTGATCGTTTAATTTTTTATTTTTTCTTCTAATCAGCAAAAGTATCATAATAGTCGCAAGGTTTAACTCCGTACATCGTAGTTTTGTCCTTAGCTATATTTGATAGTACTGATTATTCGGATTTCGTTTGATTTTATGCATTTCAAACATTGTTTTAAAAATTATGGATTACCTATGTTTCGGCTGCTGATAAGGAATTAATTTCCGAAATGGCCATACAGCTCTTATTATTGCAGTTTGAAGTTAACATATGTGTTATGGTCTCATTTTCATTTACTCCATATCCTTCCGTAAAATACTCTATAAAACTACCAATCCATGACGGCCACCACCATGCAAATTTTGTACTCTTTTGGTACAGACATTAAAAGTGCTTGAAAAATGTTTCAGAGATAAAATTACTCAACAGCATGGTCCCCTACCTTACGCATAATTCGATCAACGATTTGAAATCCAAATTGGATGTTAATACAGATCTTACTGTTGGACCTTGTGGAAAAATGTCAAAACTGCTATTTTGGAAACCTAAAGATCAAGTTATTTTATATCAGGCATGGTGATATGATAGTTTCAATGTTAATATGAAAAAGAAAGAAGATGCGGTAAATGTCAAGGAGACAACATCCAATCTCAAGGTTGAAACAACACAAAACAAGGCATTTAGGGGTCACCGTGAAGAACACACGCCATATAGCAAGCCCTAAATAGCCCCAAAAAGTAAAAAAGTGAATAATCAATGGAAACACACCACATCCAATAGCCAGAAAATCAAGAAACCAAAATTTAAGTATGGTTTTGGTACAGAATTGTAATCGAAGATGCCTATGTCTAGACATAGCTGAACAGCAAACTCTCAAGCTAATAAATCTTGAAATCAATTTCATACATCAAAA
>MJUU01019915.1:41516-64912 GCA_002080025.1 Modiolus philippinarum
CGCAGTTAGTTCCCATGGGAATCCCGATTGTCTGTTGAAAAACACGGCCTCCAAATTCGACAAAAATATTATCTATTAAAAATTCCAACATCTTGATTACGTCATTCTCAGTGTACTTCTTGTTTGACTCAGTGTGGTTCTTTACAAAATATGTTTTGTCTTTCCCTACTACTAAATAAGTGTATCTGCGTTCTCCGTTTTTAGTGCAGAAACATTGATGTATCAAATCCGAAATTACTGTTTTCAATTTATTGTGTGGCAGGGTAGTATAAAGAGTAGAAAAATCAAAGGTTTGTATGCTGTGGCAATGGGTAAGACTGCTAGAGGATAGCTGTTCGAGAAGATCTTTAGAATTTTTTAGAATCCACATCTGATTGACGCCGCTCGTGGAGTAGACTTTATTACAGTAACTTTTTAGGCCATCTCTGACTGCGGTCAATAAAGTGGTAAGGAGCTTAGAAAGTGGCTTAGTGGTGCATCTGGAAGACCCCGCGATAAATCTCTGTTTGTATGGGTTTTTATGAAGTTTAGGGACCCAGTAGATGTAGGGGAGCTGATTGTTATCATCATCCGCTTTGATGCCAAAGGATGCTAAAACAGAGTTGTGATTTTCTATAATCTCCTCCCTTGATAGTGTAGTGGGAGTATAAGTAGGGTTTCCTGATGAACTGTCAATTCCCATCTCCTTAACCAGACAGTCAAGATAGTGTTTCTGTAAATGATATGTAAGATTTAATATCTCATATGGATACACTATCGTACTTATTAAAATTGACATATCATTTTTCTTTTTAATTTCCAAATGTGAATCTGACAATTCTGTTTATAGTGCCAATATCGGACGCATTTCAATTGGGCGGATTTCCAAATTTCCACTATTTTCAATTGAGCGTTTTTTAGTTTTGCAATTGGGCGGAGAGGTTGTATAAGTAAAACAGGAATTGAAGCAACTTAAATTTTTAAAGAAAGCAAATAATTATCAAGTTTTTAATTTTTGGTCGTTGTTTGATAGTTTTGTCCAACCATCTACACGCCTTTTGTCACTTTTTCATTGTCCCTGGCGCTCTCTGGCTTTTTTGTATGACCCCAATCTACTATCTTTAAATTATGGATATCTGAACGAAGGTCATCCTATACATGTAATCACTTGGTTAAGTATCAGAAAGGGACGGCATAACAACGACAGAAACAAATTTAACATTGCGTATGCTAGATGTGTCCCTTTCATTTGATAATTTTTGAACTACAATTCTAAAGAAAAATACGTTTAACAGCACAAATATCAATTTACCAGAAATCACAATGATCAATTATTCTGCCTTGCTTAAGTGCATTCGGTTTTTAAACAATTGTTTTATTCTATATTTTTACAGGCATATCACACGTAATCCGCCTACTTGAAAAAATAAAATCCGCCCAGTTGCAAATTATTTTCCGCTCGAATTAAGAAAATATTTCCGACCAATTGCAAAACTACCCCAATATCTCATTGTTTTCTTGTAATTGTATTAATTAGTGCCCTGTGGTTGTTTATATGTTGCGATTGTCTTTTATGGGTCTTTTGGCTGGACAACGGATGTCAGCATTGTACTTTATTTCTGTAATTTACGCTGACGTCTTATACAACCCCCTAAAATGCCTTCACGTGTTCGTTAACGTGAGGCCAGCTTAATATGTCTTAGGACGTTTAATTGAAATGCAATATTTCTGTTCACATTGGCATTTGAACATCTGCGCATCAATCCTAATGTGTGACAACAATGCTGCCTTGTAGAATTCTAAATTTTTGATCAATTTTTCTATCTGTTAGAACTCTATAAATGTGATTCTGCATATTAAGTTTCCGTTCTTGCTAAAATCTTCAAATCAAGCATTTAAATTTTTTGCGTTTTGCTCAATTTATATGCATAGACTGACTCTAATAAACGATGATATGGACTATGAAAGTAAAATAAGAAGTTTAAAAGTTTAATATTAAAATTATTTTTTTCAAGCTTTAACTCTGAAAAAATTAGATTTTTTCTCCATTTTTTCCCTTTATCACTAATTAATTGATTTCCCAATTTTCCCTAACAGGTGTGTGCAGGTTTATTAATTTTCGTATCATTTAAACTTTATATGACCATGATATATCTAGTTTTGTGCCATAATTAAACGGTGAAGACATTTTTACTGTGCATTTCATATAAAATCAGATTTATTTCAAAAACGGATTCTGATGAAGTTTGTTTCAAAAGATTAACAATTCTATAGATTTTAATTGTTTTTTCTTCAATTCTTGTTGGATGTAAATTGCCTTGATTTTGAATTCATGGCTTAAGAATTTTCCCCTTTCCTCGTTCTTGCTTCGGTATTCGTTTGCCGACGTTTTTCAAATTTTTATCTTTATAAAATTTTATTTTGTCATAATTTGTTCGTTATGGACATCACCAATCAGAAACTGTTCAAACCTGTTACAACTTCTGCAAATAAACCTGAAAACCGATAATTTCTTGAAATTCAGTTTGCTAACAAAGGCCTAGATGCCATTAATCTCTCCAACATTCTGCACATCAAAAAAGTGAAATCTAACATTCCTCCTTACTTCAAAGACCAATCTGTCCACTTATCTCTTATTCCTACATTAATCTATTGCAACCACTATTTTCAATCACAAACGGGTATTGCGTGATTTCCAGATTGATGACTTTAAAGCCAAACCGCCTGATTGCATCTGCTCCTCTTCCCCATTCAACTATAGTCCTGCTGTACACATGATAACGGGTGACCTAGATATCGTTGGAAACCAAAAATTACGAGATATTTTTTTCAAAAGGTCCAAAATTCCGTGAACCCCAGCACACCAACTGGAAGTATAACTTCAAAATTATGATGGATGCAGTTGAAGACTATGCCAGAATGTGGGCGAAGAAAGAGAAAGAAGATGTGGAGACATTGTCAGACTGGATCAGGTCGATTAAGTCATGAATCATGAATCGTATCCGGCGCTTGAAAACATCTATAAAAACTAGAACGCCCAGCATATTTGTTGACCCTCTTGTTGCTAAAACATTGACAAACCTCCAGGAAAAATACGTCATAGTACCTGCAGTCAAAGCTTCTAACAATATTGTGTTTTGTATGCAAGAAACACTATTTAGACTGTCTTGTTAAAGAGATGGGTATTTACACTTCATCTGGCAATCCTACTTATTCACCAACTACATTATCAAGGGACGATATAATCACAAATCACACTTCTGTGTTAGCATCATTCGGTATCAAAGTTGATGAGAATAACAGTTATCTCCCTTATATTTACTGGGTGCCTAAGCTTCACAAGAATCCCTACAAACAGAGATTCATTGCAGGATCTACCAGATGCACCACCAAGCCCCTATCCAAACTCCTTACCACTTTACTGACTGCAGTTAAAGATGATCTAAAAAGCTACTGCGAAAAAGCCTATTCCACGAGCGGCGTGAATCAGATGTGGATTCTTAAAAATTTCAAAGATCTCCTTGACAGCTCTCCTCAAACAGCCTCGCATACTGCAATAGCATTCAAACTTTTGATTTTTCTACCCTTTATACAACTCTCCCCCATAATAAACTTAAAACAGTAATTTCCGATCTGATACATCAATGTTTCTGTACCAAAAACGGAGAACGCAGGTATTCCTATCTGGTAATAGGAAAATATAAAACATATTTTGTAAAGAACCACACTGAGTCAAACAAGAAATACAGTGAAAATGACGTGATTAAGATGCTTGAATTTTTAATCGACAACATTTTTGTCGAATGTGGAGGCCGTGTTTTTCAACAGACAATAGGGATTCCTATGGGAACAAGCTGTGCGCCACTTTTAGCTGACCTTTTCCTTTTTTTGTATGAAGCAAAGTTTTTACAAGGGCTGATACAATAGAAACAAAAACAACTAGCTCAGACTTTTAATTTGAGCTTCAGATATATAGACGATGTACTTTCTCTTAATAACCCAAGATTTAAAGAATATTTAAATCGTATCTACCCCCAATGAACTTGAAATTAAAGAGACAACCGAAGCACCCGATTCTGCTTCATACCTTGACCTTTTGTTATACATTGACGAACATGGACGTCTGAAATCTAGATTATAATGCAAACGTGATGATTTTGACTTTCCAATTGTGAACTTTCCCTTTCTCTGCAGCAATATACCTGCTTCCCCAGCATATGGAGTATATATTTCACAATTAATTCGTTACTGTAGAGCGTCCAGTACATGCAGTGACTTTGTGGAAAGAGCAAAAGCAGTGTCACAAAAACTGCTGAGTCAGGGATATGTTCAGCCTTTGTTACTTTCGTCCCTTCAGAAATTCTATGGCCGTCACAACGACATCATAGATAGATATGAAATGTCAGTGTCACAAATAAAAACTGACATTTTCAGCTAGATTCGCGTCTTCCCTGATTTGACATTACCGGTTTTGACTTTACCCTGGATTGACCCACTGACAGTGTGACGGGTGCTATGCACAGAGCAGGACATGCTTACCGAACAGAGCAGACAGACACCGAACAGAGCAGACGTATTTTTCTCAGCTCCTAGTAATTAGTGATACATGAATGACCATGATCTTGGATAATTTATCTGTTTAAAAAAGGAACAATTTATTTATTATTTTCTTTTGACATTACAAAAATGTGCAGTTTGTGATTCCAAAAAAATATATCAATTTGAGTGTTCAACAAGAAATTGGTTTCTAGAAAAACTCAAAATGGAAGATGCTGCAACAACGACAATTCTTGCAGACTGTGAGTACTATAACATTCAAAATTATACTGAAAGAACTCTGTCTATAACAGTACAGTTAACATTTGAAGAGGATTTTGAACGTTTAAAGTCATTTTTATATGAAAGATACGGTGAAGGAAATTTCCAGAACAGAGGCAAAAATGGCTTGGTCGCAGAAATAAGGTATGACAATAAGAAAGCTGTGTTACATTTGCACAAAACAACACTTTTACTATACATTCAAGGTGCAGCTTGTATAGATTGGTTCGAAAATGTTTTTTATGATATAGGCCAGCAAATACACAACAAAACCCGTAATATTCCGGACGATGGAGATACATCTCTCACTAATCCAAAACAGATTGTATCAATTAATGAAAACAGTGTGTCAACAGAAACATTAAACAGCAGTGTTATATACACAAGTGCTATTGACATACCAAACTTTGGCACCCCTGTGAG
Source organism: Modiolus philippinarum (assembly GCA_002080025.1). Classification (NCBI taxonomy): domain Eukaryota; kingdom Metazoa; phylum Mollusca; class Bivalvia; order Mytilida; family Modiolidae; genus Modiolus; species Modiolus philippinarum. The sequence goes on from MJUU01019915.1 coordinate 46,737, forward strand.
ATCATCTACCCCTAGGATGTATTCTTCATCGGTTACAAGACCTGTGGAAAAAACAGATGATAAAAATCAACTGATTCAATCTCTTCTATCAGAAGTTAATTATCTAAAGGAGCAGTGCAGCAAATTATCTTGCAAGGTGGAAAAATTGACCAATAAGTCCATTACGACTTCATGCACTCAAACTGATATTAAATATACAATAGAGTGTGAGACACAGACAATTAATGCGACAAGTTTTATTAGCAAACATACCCAGGTTCCGAAAGTTATGAAAAGGGAACAACAGACACAAACCGTAATGTCTGTAGAATGTACACCTGAAGTTAAGCAGTCCATCATAAATAACCCTAATAAATCTAAAAATTCATTTCTATCACCGCCATCAAAGAAATCTATAAATTCATTTGTATCACCGTCATCAACGAAATCAAATACCGGATTATCAACAAAATCAAAAACCCTGATCATTGGAAGTTCAATATTACAGAGAATAAGAAAGCGCGGACTTTCACGACTTGTTGAAGTTAAAACACACCGTGGTGCTAACACTTCCGTCATTAGAAGTGCATTAGAAAGCATAAATATCCAACCTTTCCAAAATTTTATTTTACAAGTAGGAGGGAACGATGCAAGTCAAAAACGTGATTCGGAATTGACAGAATGCGAACTCACAAACATCATTGATATAATAAGAAAATTGGTGCCAAATGCATCAATTTACCTATCAGAGTGTCCACCCCGTCATGATGTAAGTGTAGAGGAAGTAAACTCTATCATTAATATGGTAGGTAGACAAAATAATGTGAATGTAATAAAAACATATTACAAATTTGTTACAAAAAACAGACGCACTGACGGTAATTTGATGTGGAAAGATGGCATACACCTCAATGACAAGGGAACTGCAGTATTGTTAAAAACATACCATGAAAAAGTCTCAATACTGAAAAACCGTTTGGACGAAAACAAGGAAACAGACTTTTGTTTTCACTGTGGAGAAAACGGACACAATAGCCGTGTATGCTACCACCAAACAGATGTACAATGCTGGTGTTGTGGTGGTTTTCGTCACAAAATGAAAAATTGCTGGTATAGACGATAGGAAACAGCAATGAATGTAGTGCCGAAAATAACTCTGTAGAAACATGGAACCATTTCGAATGTCTCATGAATATTTGTCCTGACTGTAATGAAAACTGTTGTACTTGTAACTCACTAATTTCAAATAGCTCAAAATCAATTTCAAAAACTTCCCATTTAAATAACTCAAAAATAAATAAAATGAAATTTCCAAACCAATACAAAAATGATAATAAAAATACTAAGTTCAATAAGTGTAAAACAGACACATATTTTGGATTAATTAAAACAGGACTAAAAATCTGTCATTTGAATATTAGAAATGTATTAGCAAAACTTGATGAAATAAAACAGTTTACACATGCATATACTAGGACTTTGTGAAACATTTCTAACTAAACTAAAAACTGATGATATGATACATATAGAAGGATTTACTTTAGAGAGAAAAGACAGACAAGAAACGCGAAATAAATTGGGAGGAGGAATAATAGTATACATATCAAATTCAATTAATTACAAAAGACGTAAAGATCTAGAAATAATAACTTAGAAACTGTTTGGTTACAATTAGACTTTCAAAATACTTAACCCCTTCTAATATGTTATGTGTATCGGCCTCCTGATGTGACTCAATCATGGATTGATGATTTTGAACAAGAAATAGATAAAGCTAATGATAATGAATTAGAAATAATTATCTTAGGAGATATAAATATTGATTACACAGGGGGTTGTTCAAATAACAAGTGGTCAAATATGATTCTAGACAAATCTCTATCACAAATAGTGGATAATCCTACTAGAGTTACATCCACTAGTGCATCTATTATTGATCATGTCTATGTCAATCATCCAGAAAATATTGTTGAGATTAATGTTCCTAAAATTGCTGTTAGTGATCACTACCCTGTTTGCATAACTCGAAAAGTAAATAAAAAAGACCAAACAAATATTTCCCATAAAACTATTAAATACAGATGTATGAAAAAATTTGATGAACGTCTTTTTCTTAACGACCTAAATTATTTAAATTTATCTCAGATAGAGTCAATAAATGATACTGAATCTGCTACTGATTATTGGTACACTCTGTTATTGTCTGTTATAAATAAACATGCACCCATCAAATCAAAAAGAATTAAATATCCCCGACAACCTGAATGGCTTACAGAAGAATTCAAACAAGCTCAACAAAACAGAAATTATTTTCATAAAACAGGTGATTGGAACAATTTTAGATATTGGAGAAACAAATGTAAAACTTTGATCGAAAAATCAAAGGTCGAATATAACAAACAAATTGTTAAAGATAAAAAAGAGTCCAGTGAAATATGGAACTTATTCAAAAACCTGAATCCCAAAAATCATTGTAATCTACCACCATCGATGAATTTTAATAGTGAAATCACAAGTGATATACAAGACATAATAAATAAATTAAATCTCTTTTTCTCTAGAGTTGGTGCCACATCTACGAAACACTTTTCTCATGATAGCTTAGAGTCTCTTTATAACTATGTCACGTCTAAAGTTCCTGCCCAAACTGAGTTCAAGATACCTTTAATTAAAGTTGATGAAACAAAACGACTTCTAGCAAAATTAGATGCCATAAAATCCATCGGTCTTGATAATTTAGGTCCATATTTTCTTAAATTATCAGCTGAAACATTAGCACCTAGTGTTACATACTTGATAAACCTTAGTATATTACAAGGGGTGTTCCCATCCAGTTTGAAATTTTCAAAAATATGCCCGATATATAAAACAGGTGACAAAAGTATGCCCGAAAATTATAGACCAATATCTATATTACCGACTCTTTCAAAAATATATGAAAAACACGTCGCACATCATCTTTATTTATATTTGTCAAAGTATAAATTGCTACATGTATTTGATTCTCAATCGGGATTTAGAAGTCGGCATTCCTGTCAAACTGCACTTACAAATATGACTGACAAATGGTTGAAATTTATGGATGATGGCAATGTAATTGGAACAGTGTTTCTAGATCTAAAAAGGCCTTTGACATGGTTGACCACAGTATTCTTATTAAAAAGCTCAGATGCTACAAAATTTCGGCATTTTCCGAAAAATGGTTTGAATCTTATCTGTCTCTAAGAAAACAAAAGATGTGTATTGGAAGCTATATGTCAAATGCTGAACCTGTAATGAATGGTGTACCACAAGGTTCCATGCTAGGCCCTCTTCTTTTTATACTATTTGTAAATGATTTGTCACTTGAAGATATTTCATGTGAAATTGAAATGTATGCAGATGATACTACATTACATCACAACAGTAAATCTGAATTAGAAATAGAAAATCAATTAAATGCTGATTTAAAAATAATCAGTTCATGGTGTAAAAATAACAATATGAAAATAAATCCAGTTAAAACAACATGTATGTTAATTGGAACAACTCAGAGAAGGGCTAATTTAAACAGTAATGACTTGAAATTAATTGTTGAAGATCATGAAATTGCAAATGTCAATGCTCAAAAAATGCTAGGGATATATATAGATCATAACTTGGACTGGAAATATCAAATTAATCACTTATGTAATAACATAAATTCTAGATTATTTTTATTCTCAAAAATTAAACAATTCTTAGATAAAGATTGTAGAATTTTATTTTTCAATGCTTATATTCTGCCGATATTTGATTACTGCTGTAAAATTTGGGGAAATTGTTATGAAGAAGGAATTGACCGACTAACAAAACTTCAAAAAAGATCTGCACGAATGATACTTGATGCCCCCTTTCTTACCCCATCTAAAGAGCTCTTCAAAAATCTAAACTGGCTTTGTTTTGAGGAGAGAATCAATTATCATAAACTTGTCCTTGTATATAAAGTTTTAAATGATAAAACGCCAGAATACCTCAAACAATACTGCAAACAAAATTCAAACACCCATTCAAGACATTTACGATCTGTATCAAGCAATAATTTAGCAATTGTACGGCCTAAAACAAACTGCATGAAACGATCTTTCGCATATAGTGGCCCAACTCTATGGAACAAATTGCCAAATAACATTAAATCTGTAACGAACATAAATATATTTAAAAGCAAATGTTTTAAACATCTTTTTGAAAATTCTATTATGATATGATTTGTTTATATATTGTATGTATTTTGCTGTATTATCAAGTCATTATTTTGTTGTGTTATCATGTCATTATTTTGTTGTATTATCATGTAACAGTTTTGTGTTTTATGAGGGCCTGAAGTTAGATTAGTGTAAACTAATTCAGTTACCCTCTTTAAATAAAGAAAATTATTATTATTATTATTATACCTACCGGGGCACCTGATGTCACACTGATAGTGCTTTAGTTTTTTGTGTTGTATATGTAATGTTCGTGTGTTTTGTGGGCAAGTAGTGTCTTTGGTCTTCCGTCGTTTGGTGTTCTTGCTTTTGCCTTGTCTCTGGACTTTGATTTGTGTAATCTTGTGCTTTGTTCCTTCGGTATTCTACTGCCGTTGTTTTGTAACAAGTGAAATATTTTACAATTTCATTTTAGTTGAAATTTAATATAAATGGAAAGGAAAGTATTTTTTCAGTGTTTAAATTGTGAGAAAAAAAGTATCTCCCTCATACAAAGCCCTGTCTTTAGCTGATTTTGGCAAATACCCAATGAAGGGAAGTATTTTTACTCAGTATTTAAATTAATAATAAGAATGTGCATTGCAAAATTATGCCCAAATAAACAAAAAAAAGTTTATACAAATTCTGTGTCTTCTGTAACAAATTTGATTAAAATCTGGCAAGAAACAACTTCACAATAGTTTGTTTTTTAAATGCTTTATTTTATATAAAAATGCACAGTAAAATGACATTGCCGTTTAATTATTGCACAATGCTAATTATCAAAAAACACACATTGATGTTTGTTTAAAATCAAGAAATCTACATTTATACTTAAGTTACGTTGACCAGCCTTTTTGTAAAACAAAAATTATTCCAAAACAATTAAGGACTTTTATTATATACTTCTATGTTTAATAACACCATTGATGGAACTAATCTTTCAAGGATGATAAAAAAAATCATGAATCTGCTTGATCGACCAATATATTTAAGTCTTGCAGAGGATAGGTTTAGGATTCTTTGTGCCTTTAATACAAAATGTAAGTTCATCCGTTTCTGTATCAAATCAATCTTCTCGGAAACTTTTGTCCTGGTGTACTGAAAATAACAGTTTTAAAGAATCGATATTAAGTTACGTCCCAAACGCTCTGATATTACCCTAACTGAACAGACATAAATTGTCGAAATGGCCGTACACAGAACTACACTTTACTACAGTTTTTGTATTTTGTTAATGTAATACTTTACGCTAATGTCTTGTACAATCACCCTACAGTGCCGTTGTTATATTGCCATTTTCCCCCATGCCAGTTTTTCCCCGGGGGAAAAATTGGATCGATCCAATTTTCCCCCTAAGAAATTTTGGACCAGAGCCGTTTTTCCCCCGGAAAAACTTAAATATGTGTACATATTGCCGTTTTTCCCCCGGAAAAACTGGAATATGTGTACATATTGCCGTTTTTCCCCCATGCCAAAATTTCCCCTTCATTTGATTTTAAATGATCATGTCCATGCTTCATAAAAAAAAATTCGTACATATGTCTTTATGAAATGTTTTGTTGCATGAATTGTAAAAAAAAATTATCTAAGGATTAACCCGGCATATTATGTATTCTGTGATTGCTGAACATTAAGAAATTTGCGGATCCAGAGATATACTGTTTTATCTTGCATGGCTTTTGCCACCACTTGGTATCCGCCGGGCGTCCGTCCGTCGTTAGCTCACTTTCAAAAATCGTGAAACCGCTTGGCCAAACGGAACAAAACTTCAAATGAATAATTACTAGGGTATATGGTTTCAAAATTTGTCTTTTTTTTGTCCCAGGTCAAATAACATAGCTAAAAAGAACAGAGAGGCTGATTGCAGTTTTTGGCAATTTACTCAAAAGCCTTTACAAATATAAACAAAACTGACTCCTGTATAGAAGATCAGCATTTCAAGGTCTACCCACCTAGCAGACACATTCTCAATAAATTTAGTGGTTCATGTATGTCATTGATATTAAGTATGTCTAAGGTAGTACATGTCTGCCTGGCATATAATTTTTGCCCTTGACCTCAATTCATAGTCTTAGTCTTTAGTTTTAAACAACAGTATTCCTTATTGACTATGCAGTCCGTATTAACAGTAGCTGCTTTTTTGCAATTAAATTTTAATATCTGATATAGAAGCTGAAAATGCATATACTTTAAATATTTCTGTTCGAAAAAAAAGTTTGTAAGAGCACATAATTGCACAGCTTCACAAATAAATACAAAGCATGAGAAACAACGATTGTCACGCGATCTTTTTCTTGCTGTAGTTGCATAACACAGAACTTTGAGGAATTTGTTGTAAGCCATTGAGTTGAACAATATATTGTGTTGCAATGATAATAATTTTCATACCTAAAATTCATTAAACCATATGTAGTGAAATTATGTGAATATTTGATCTATTACACTAAAATGACACATGTTTTAAATAAATTCATCAATTGAAACGAAGTTCAGCAAATGCAGGTCATTTTTGGGCTACTTTTGTACAAATTATAATTTGTATATTAATTTGTACAGAATGGAAAAACAAATTATAATTTGTACAAAATTTTTGTACAAAATATATATTTTTTTTACAAAATTACAACTTGCACATATAAGAATAATACAAAAAAAAAGAATAAGGACGAAACTGCTTTCTCATTAAAAAAATGCGGCGAAGAGAACGTCGCGAAGATTATCGATGACGTCGGGGAAAAATCTGGCTCATGTCATCATTGAGGGGAAAAACTGGACTGATGCAGTTTTCCCCCCGTAAATTTGTTGGGGGAAAAATTGGATCATGCCAGTTTTCCCGGGGGGAAAATTGGGATCAATCCAGAATTTCCCCCCGGAAAGAATAGCATGGGGGGAAAATGGCTATATGACACCGTCACATGGTCGTTAACGTGAATTTGACTTAATGTCTTGGGAATTGTTTGATAACATGAACTATTTTTGTTCACAATGGCATTTTGACATCTGCACATATGTTAAGAAATAGAATTCTAAAGGTTTGATTAATGTTTCCATCTGCTATAAACTTTGACAATGTATGAATTTAGTTTTTTTTTTGGTGTTGCACGTGTTTAAGTAAAAAGATTTCCAAACGTTTTGATTCGATCCGCACTAACAGATATTATTTGTCGAAGTGGCTATATGCAGAAACTAAATTCACCGTAACTTCGGTAATTTGATATTTTACATAATAAAAAAACATTTTATTGTTAATTTTTACGAAATGCTTTGAATAGTTTGGTTATCTATCTTGCGCAGCAACTGATCCTTCAAAACAATATGAAAATAAAACAAGATTTTATTTCTTACCGAGACCCCTCTGCAGCTTATATAGACGGCACGAAAAAAAACAACATCTTATTTCATACTCAGACCCTTTTGCAGCTTATATAAAGACACAGAATAAAGCAAGATATGAACAGACATAAATTGTCGAAATGGCCGTACACAGAACTACAATTTCCTACATTTATTTGTATTTTTTTTTTGTTAATGTAATACTTTGCGTTAACATCTTGTACAATCCCCCTACAGTGCCATCACATGGTCGTTAACGTGAATATGACTTAATGTCCTGGGAATTGTTTGACAACATGAACTATTTTTGTTCACAATGGCATTTTGACATCTGCACAATGCTAAGAAATAGAATTCTAAAGGTTTGATTAATGTTTCCATCTGCTATAAACAATGTATGAATTTAGTTCTTTTTTTTTGCATGTGTTTAAGTGAATAGATTTCCAAACGTTTTGATTCGATCCGCACTAACAGATATTATTTGTCGAAGTGGCTATATGCAGAAACTAAATTCATCGTAACTTCGGTATTTTGATATTTTACATATTAAAACAACATTTTATTGTTAATTTTTACGAAATGCTTTGAATAGTTTGGTTATCTATCTTGCGCAACAATGAGCCTTCAAAACAATATGAAAATAAAACAAGAATTTGTTTCATACCGAGACCCTTCTGCAGCTTATATAGACGACACGAAAGAAAACAACATCTTATTTCATACTCAGACCCTTTTGCAGCTTATATAAACGACACGGAACAAAGCAACTTGGTATTTCAAATAAATTAAAAGTATACTGAAGGGACATAGGACATCGAAATTGCCATATGCAGACCCAAATCTAGAGTAAGGTTTCCATTTTGTTATTTAGTAACCGTCATGGAAATGAAAATTATGTTTGCGTTACTTTTTGAATTTGTTGTAGAAAATGTCCAAATTTTAACAGCTATTAAAAAGTGATGTTTCATCAAATAAATCAAAATTTGATTGGATGTATACTACAATCTGATTATTTAGATATATTACACTTCAGTGTCAATTCCTCAATTTTGAATTTAGGTTTATTGCTTTTGGTACCATCTAAACTTTATATGACCATGAAATATATCAAAATACACACATTGATGTTTGTTTACAATCAAGAAACTTATATTTATACTTAAGTTACTTTGATCAGCCTTTTTGTAAATCAAACATGATTTCGTATAAATTAAGGGCATACTAATATATTCAATAACATCATTGATAGAATTAATCTCTCAGGGATGATAAAAATTTTTCATGAATTTGCTTGATCGATTCAATTTAAGTCTTGCAGTAGATGGGTGTATGAGTCTTGGTGTCTTTTATACAAATTTCCTAGTTGGCTGTCTCTGTATCAAATACATCTTCTCAAAAACTGGCCTGATGCAACGTAACTTGACACACATGGAAATAAAAATGTGTGATTTATTGACAACTAGAAAGTCTTGATGAACGCAATGACCGATCTGAATTTAACATTGGTGAAATTGAAAACATGATCATAGCTGTATGTTGATCGTTTAATTTTTTATTTTTTCTTCTAATCAGCAAAAGTATCATAATAGTCGCAAGGTTTAACTCCGTACATCGTAGTTTTGTCCTTAGCTATATTTGATAGTACTGATTATTCGGATTTCGTTTGATCTTATGCATTTCAAACATTGTTTTGAAAATTATGGATTTCCTATGTTTCGGTTCCAGAGCTGCTGATAAGGACTTAATTTCCGAAATGGCTATACATCTCATTAAAATTATTGCAGTTGAAGTTAACATATGTGTAATGGTCTCATGTTCATTTACTTCATATCCTTCCGTAAAATACTCTATAAAATGTGATAACTACCAATCTATGATGGCCACCACCCCAGCATTTCATGCAAATTTTGTACTCTTTTGGGACAGACATGAAAGATGCTTGAAAAATGTTTCAGAGATAAAATTACTCAACAGCATGGTCCCCTACCTTACGCATAATTCGATCAACGATCTGAAATCCAAATTGGATGTTAATACAGATCTTACTGTTGGAACTTTTTGAAAAATGTCAAAACTGCTATTTTGGAAACCTAAAGATCAAGTTATTTTATATCAGGCATGGTGATATGATAGTTTCTATGTTAATATGAAAAAGAAAGAAGATGCGGTAAATGTCAAGGAGACAACATCCCATCTCAAGGTTGAAACAACACAAAACAAGGCATTTAGGGGTCACCGTACGGTCTTCAAGACAGTGAAGAACCTCACGCCATATAGCAAGCCCTAAATAGCCCAAAAAGTAAAAAAGTGAATAATCAATGGAAACACACCACATCCAATAGCCAGAATATCAAGAAACTAAAATTTAAGTATGGTTTTGGTACAGAATTGTAATCGAAGATGCCTATGTCTAGACATAGCTGAACGGCAAACTCTCAAGCTGATAAATCTTGAAAACAATTTCATACATCAAAAAAGTATTTAGTCATAACAACATGATGCCTGTCCACCAAATGTATTTATTTGGGTTCAAACCATATTTTCAGGATGGCAGTCATCACTGACCCTAGTGGAAAATTCTTGCGTTCTACTACATTTGAACCGTTTGATGGATCGAACTGCATAGTTTTTAGAGACCTTAGATGTTAAAATGGTCACTTTAAGAGACCGAATTTAATCAAATCAATCAAATCAAATAATTTTATTGGACATAAGCATAGTTCAAATGACATGTGGTATGTAATCCAAAGAAAAAAAGAAAGAAAGAACTAAATACTGAAGTTACTGTGAATTTACTTTCTGAATATGCTAGAGGATACAATAACAAAAAGATAAAGAAAACGTATTCAGGGTAATTAAGTATGACATATATGTTTAATGTGTATAACATATTATTTAGTATCTGAGGAAGATTCTAATTACAAGTTTTTAAACTCTATTTCCCTACTTGAAAACATTTCTTTTAAAAATGTACAAATGTTTTGAGCTTCTTGTAGGTTTTGTGGATTTAAAATAATTTTAATGACTTCTTCATCAGGTAAATTTTTCTATTTTCAAAAAGATTAGCATATTTCTCCCTGATATGTGATAGCCCAGTACAGTAAAAATAAACTGTTTTCAACCATATTTTTGCAAAAGTTGCAGAATCTCTGATCTGCCGTTATGAAGGGCCTGCTATATCTGCCCGTTTCAATAGCTAGAGAGTTTTAAAGTAAATTCGGAATTTTGTTATTTACAACATAAATGCGTGATAGGAGAAGCATTGCGAGAAAGACAGTCTTATGTTAGCTAATGGTTTCCATAAAGTGTTTTTATGTCCCATCACACGAAGTTCCAAAGAATTGTTTGAGTGTTGTAAATGCTTCAAAACAGCAACGATGTCATAAAATTTTATTCACATATGATATGAAGATAAACCACTACCATCCTTACAGGACATGCTTACCCATCCGGAGCACTTGATGTCACTCCCGGTTTTTATGGGAGTTCACACTGTCAGTACTGTAGTTTTTCGTATTGTCTTGTATATCATACTGTATAATTTTAGTTTTGTCTTCGTGAGTGATGTTTGTACCACATATTTGTCCTTGTGAATGTTTGAATACTGTAGAGATTTGCAAAAGCTTTTCAAAATTTTACCTTGGTGCTGTTTAGGGGTTAGAGAGGTAACATGTACCATGGATTTTAATTGTTTTTGTCTAAGAGTTAGAAAATGACATTAACCAATCCGCCTTCAATCAGATCTTTCAAAACAATATATGCCTCACTGGTAGTGTGACGGGTGTCGTTAGCGGGGCAGGACGTGCTTGCCCTTCCGGAGCACCTAATGTCACTCCCGGTTTTCATGGGAGTTCACACTATGAGTCCCTTAGTTGTTAATGTCGTCTTTTTATTTCCGTGCTTGTAGGTGTCTCACGTCCTTGTTTTGTTTTTGTTTTTCTCTGTTGCCGTTTTTGCCATGTCTTCGGATTTCGATTTTTTCAGTCTTCGCTTTTCTTGTTCCTTCGGTATTCTACTGCCGTTGTTTTTTTTCAACTTGATATAGTCTAGTGCCCGAAAAAAATTTATAAATGCTGAAAAAAATGAGGGTGGTATAATGTCATCAACTTTATTTCGTATGATTGTTGAACAAACGTAGAAATATATGTTACTTCGGGGTTAAAATAATAATTTGATTAGCCCTTAAATGTTTTGTTGACATTTTATTAATTATCAAACTTTTCATGAGTTCATTGGCTGGGATATTATGAACCACACCGATATTTTTCAGTCCTTCTATATCCCCTCTTTAAAATTAAACATGTAAACATGAGCATAACCTGCACGCAATGTTGGAACAGGCCCCCTTTTTTATACCCACCCAACGAAATTTTGGAAAATTTCGTTTTTGATCAAAGTTTTCTTTCAATTCCTTCAAATTGTTGATTGGTACTTCTCAGTTATGAAAAAAATGGTATAAAATGATAGCCTATGGTATTAGCTTTTCAAATATTCCACATATGTACCATTTCTATACCCAATACGTTATAAAAATTGAAAAACCTTACCCCTACCCCTTCGAAATGATGACTTGAATTTTAATATTTTTCTCGAAATTGTGTAAGTTCAATGGTCCTAAGAAACAAGAATAATTTTCATTTCATAATTCTTGGAATTGCTTTTACTCTTGTGATGTCCATTCTTAAAAATTAAGCATGTAAACATAATGTTAATATGCTTTGAATGACCAAACTATCACTTTTAAATAGACAAATAAAACATATCTTTGAATATTTTCGTTTTCGACAAAGTTTTGGCCCTTTTTTTCGTCATCTTATCTATGAGTGGTTCAAATTCATGAAAAGTTGGTATAAAATGGAAGTACATAATGTCTTCTTTACAACTGGTACAAATTATGGCAATTTTTAACTATCATTAACTTCCTACATCCATAAAACTTACCCCTACCCCAACAAATTTACTCTTAAATTGTCATTTTTTTTTTGTCTATGTTCGCATAAAAATTACCAGAAGACACAAATTGTGTGTTGTCTATGACAAGGTTGCATGAATTGTATTGTAATTTTATATTTTAACAGGCATTTGTTGACTGAAACTCGATATTTTGCCCGAAATTGATGAAAAACGGGCATTTTCTACATTTCAGATTTGTCCAAACTTCACTGTTAAATCGTTATACATGCAAAATCTGGAGCATATATCTGCAGATATTCCAATTAATTGTCTAAGGGATATATAAGTTGTCTTAAAATATTGCTTAGAAAAACAAGGAGTGTAAAATGTGATTCTGAATACCGAAAACCTTACCCGTACCCCAACAAATTTCCCCTAAAATTGTCAATTTTATGTCTGTTTGCATAAAAATAACCGGAACACGCATAATCTGCAGATATGCCATTACATTTGTCGGTGTGATACATTAGTTCTCTTAATATATTGTTTAGAAGAACAAGGGGTGTTAAATGTGACTTTGAGTACCGAACATCTTACCCCTACCTATCAAATTCACCACAAAATAGCCAATGTTGTGTTTATATTCGCCTAAAATAACCAAAAACACGCAAAGTCTGCATTGCATTTAGAAATTTTGCATTAATTCTATTATGATTTGTCCTTTTAAGTCCCACTTGTCAGATTAAACTCAATGTTTTGTACAAAATTGATGAAAAATGGGAATTTTCCGCATTTCTGATTTATCCAAAAATCACTTTGTTATAGTAATATGTGACAAATCTGGAGGATTTATCTGCAGGTATGCCAATTTATTGTTTTAACCGATATATAAGTTATCATAAAACAAATGTTTAGAAAAACAGGGAGTGTTCAATGTAACTCCAAATACCAAAAATTTTACCCCTACCCCAAGAAAATGATACTTAAAAATCCCCAAAATATGCCTGTCTGTACATATAAATGAACTAAAGATACTAATATTTTTACTTCTTTTAAAAATTGCAGTTGATAAATTGCATTATGAACATCTAACACAGAAAATATAGGTAATATATATTTTACGAAAGGATATGGAAAACTGAATATTTTGTGCGATATTCGAGAAAAATTGGAATTTTTAGCATTTCCGAATTTTACAAAATTCAAAGTTTAATTGTTGTATAACTGCCCATAAACAACGCACGTGATCTTATCTGTTATATATGGCGTCTCTGTTTGAAATTATATGTTACTTAACCTTTGTACAGTGTTAAAACTTTTCAAGCTGAATAAAATGAAATAAATTGTGTTAAAAAAAGATTTTTTTTAATGTAAATACATATCATAAAATGAGATTTTTTTTAAAACTACTTGAAAACTCGAAATTTTGATTAATTCGTGATTTCGGATACATAATTTCAGAATTCCCCCTTTTCTCGTATTTGCTTCTGTATTCGTTTGCCGATGTTTTCAGAATACGTTGCATGGTTCACTACGAGAAAAGAGACGATAATATACAATACATAAATGACATATTTTGCAAGCAATATGAAGTTTTAAATATGAGCAAATCTTACCCTGTAATGTACAATCATGTTCCATTTCTTGTGCACTGGAAATAACAGTTTTAAAGAATTTTATTATCATTAATTACTTTCAATATTAAACTTTTCAACACCCTTAACTTAAAAGTAATAAGATCTGGGGAAAGGAGACCAGTATTTTCAATTGAGCGTTTTTTTAGTTTTGCAATTGGGCGGAGAGGTTGTATAAGTAAAACAGGAATTGAAGCAATATTAAATTTTTAAAGAAGGTAAATAATTATCAAGTTTTTAATTTTTGGTCGCTGTTTGATAGTTTTGTCCAACCATCTACACGCCTTTTGTCAATTTTTCATTGTCCCTGGCGCTCTCTGGCTTTTTGTATGACCCCAATCTACTATCTTGAAATTATGGATATCTGAACGAAGGTCATCCTATACATGTAATCACTTGGTTAAGTATCAGAAAGGGACGGCATAACAATGACAGAAACAAATTTAACATTGCGTATGCTAGATGTGTCCCTTTCATTTGATAATTTTTTAACTACAATTCTAAAGAAAAATACGTTTAACAGCACAAATATCAATTTACTAGAAATCACAATGATCAATTATTCTGCCTTGCTTAAGTGCATTTGGTTTTTAAACAATTGTTTTATTCTATATTTTTACAGGCATATCACACGTAATCCGCCTACTTGAAAAAATAAAATCCGCCCAGTTGCAAATTGTTTTCCGCCCAATTGAAAAAATATTTCCGCCCATTTGAAATACAAATCCGCCCAATTGCAAAACTACCCCAATATCTCATTGTTTTAGTTTGCCAAGTTTTCTTGTAATTGTATAGGGTCTGTAAGTCTCGTCATGTGACACCGAGAAATCACGATAAAATTGCAATTTGAAAACGTTTCCCGCCAAAATATGACGTTGCAGGATTATGACGTTCAAATTTTTTGCTTGAAACGTCATATGTTTTTGTTTAAAATGCAACTTCCGGGTACAAGTTTTGGTCCCGGAAGTTCCAAAATTAGACGAGACTTACAGACCCTATTTATTAGTGCCCTGTGGTTGTTTACATGTTGCGATTGTCTTTTATGGGTCTTTAGGCTGGACAACGGATGTCAGCATTGTACTTTATTTCCGTAATTTACGCTGACGTCTTATACGTATATACAACCCCCTAAAATGCCTTCACGTGTTCGTTAACGTGAGGCCGGCTTAATATGTCTTAGGACGTTTAATTGACATGCAATATTTCTGTTCAAATTGGCATTTGAACATCTGCGCATCAATCCTAATGTGTGACAACAATGCTGCCTTGTAGAATTCTAAATTTTTGATCAATTTTTCTATCTGTTAGAACTCTGTATATGTGATTTTGCATATTAAGTTTACATTCTTGCTAGAATCTTCAAATCAAGCATTTAAAATTTTTGCTCAATATTTATGCATAGACTGACTCTAATAAACGATGATATGGACTATGAAAGTAAAATAAGAAGTTGGAAAAGCTCTGAAATAAATTTTAATATTAAAATTATTTTTTACAAGCTTTAACCTTGAAAAAATATAGATTTTTTTCTCCATTTTTCCCTTTATCACTAATTAATTGATTTCCCAATTTTCCCTAATACGTGTGTGCAGGTTTATTAATTTTCGTATCATTTAAACTTTATATGACCATGATATATAGTTTTGTGGCATAATTAAACGGTGAAGATATTTTTACTGTGCATTTCATATAAAATCAGATTTATTTCAAAAACGGATTCTGATGAAGTTTGTGTCAAAAGATTAACAATTCTATAGATTTTAATTGTTTTTTCTTCAATTCGTGTTGGATGTGAATTGCCTCGATTTTGGATTTATGGTTTAAGAATTTTCCCCTTTCCTCGTTCTTACTTCGGTATTCGTTTGCCGACGTTTTTCAAAGTTTTGTCTTTATAAAATTTTATTTTGTCATAATTTGTTCGTTATGGACATCGCCAATCACAGACTGTTCAAACCTGTTACAACTTCTGCAAATAAACCTGAAAACCGATCATTTCTAGAAATTCAGTTTGCTAACAAAGGCCTAGATGCCATTAATCTCTCCAACATTCTGCACAACAAAAAAGTGAAATCTAACATTCCTCCTTACTTCAAAGACCAATGTGTCCCACTTATCTCTTATTCCTACATTAATCTATTGCAACCACTATTTTCAATCACAAACGGGTATTGCGTGATTTCCAGATTGAAGACTTTAAAGCCAAACCGCCTGATTGCATCTGCTCCTCTTCCCCATTCAACTATAGTCCTGCTGGACACATGATAACGGGTGACCTAAATATCGTTGGAAACCAACAAAAATTACGAGATATTTTTTCAAAAGGTCCAAAATTCCGTGAACCCCAGCACATCAACTGGAAGTATAACTTCAAAATTATGATGGATGCAGTTGAAGACTATGCCAGAATGTGGGCGAAAAAAGAGAAAGAAGATGTGGAGACATTGTCAGACTGAATCAGGTCGATTAAGTCATGAATCATGAATCGTATCCGGCGCTTGAAAACATCTATGAAAACTAGAACGCCCAGCATATTTGTTGACCCTCTTGTTGCTAAAACATTGACAAACCTCCAGGAAAAATACGTCATAGTACCTGCAGACAAAGCTTCTTACAATATTGTGTTTTGTATGCAAGAAACACTATTTAGACTGTCTTGTTAAGGAGATGGGTATTGACACTTCATCTGGCAATCCTACATATTCACCAACTACATTATCAAGGGACGATATAATCACAAATCACACTTCTGTGTTAGCATCATTCAGTATCAAAGTTGATGAGAATAACAGTTATCTCCTTTATATTTACTGGGTGTATAAGCTTCACAAGAATCCCTACAAACAGAGATTCATTGCAGGATCTCCCAGATGCACCACCAAGCCCCTATCCAAACTCCTTACCACTTTACTGACTGCAGTTAGAGATGGTCTAAAAAGCTACTGCGAAAAAGCCTATTCCACGAGCGGCGTGAATCAGATGTGGATTCTTAAAAATTCCAAAGATCTCCTTTAACAGCTCTCCTCAAACAGTCTCGCATACTGCAATAGCATTCAAACTTTTGATTTTTCTACCCTTTATACAACTCTCCCCCATAATAAACTTAAAACAGTAATTTCCGATCTGATACATCAATGTTTCTGTACCAAAAACGGAGAACGCAGGTATTCCTATCTGGTAATAGGAAAAGATAAAACATATTGTGTAAAGAACCAAACTGAGTCAAACAAGAAATACAGGGAAAATGACGTGATTAAGATGCTTGAATTTTTAATCGACAACATTTTTGTTGAATGTGGAGGCCGTGTTTTTCAACAGACAATAGGGATTCCTATGGGAACAAACTGTGCGCCACTTTGAGCTGACCTTTTTCTTTTTTCGTATGAAGCAAAGTTTTTACATGGGCTGATACAACAGAAACAAAAACAACTAGCCCAGACTTTTAATTTCAGCTTCAGATATATAGACTATGTACTTTCTCTTAATAACCCAAGGTTTAAAGAATATTTACATCGTATCTACCCCAATGAACTTGAAATTAAAGAGACAACCGAAACACCCGATTCTGCTTCATACCTTGACCTTTTCTTATACATTGACGAACATGGACGTCTGAAATCTAGATTATAATGCAAACGTGATGATTTTGACTTTCCAATTGTGAACTTTCCCTTTCTCTGCAGCAATATACCTGCATCCCCAGCATATGGAGTATATATTTCACAATTAATTCGTTACTGTAGAGCGTGCAAAACATGCATTGACTTTGTGGAAAGAGCAAAAGCACTGTCACAAAAACTGCTGAGTCAGGGATATGTTCAGCCTTTGTTACTTTCGTCCCTTCAGAAATTCTATGGCCGTCACAACGACATCATAGATATATATGAAATGTCAGTGTCACAAATAAAAACTGACATTTTCAGCTAGATTCGCGTCTTCCCTGATTTGACATTATCGGTTTTGACTTTACCCTGGATTGACCCACTGACAGTGTGACGGGTGCTGTGCACAGAGTAGGACATGCTTACCTTTCCGGGGCACCTGATGTCACTCTTGTTTATTGAGAGTTCACACTAAAAGTGCTTTAGTTTTTGTGTTGTATATGTAATGTTCGTGTGTTTTGTGGGCATGTAGT
>MJUU01019922.1:1648-16957 GCA_002080025.1 Modiolus philippinarum
ACATGTTTTTTTCTGTTTTTTATTCTTTATTGACTATTAAATAAAAATGTTTGTAAATATTTAAAGCAAAGCAAAAGATGAAATGATGAATAATGACAATTTTTTTTTTTAGTGTGTCTGACCTGTTTCAACTCTTTCCATATTCTATTATGTATATGTTCATCAATATAAGAAATATAGATTTGGTTTTTTTCCTTATATCAAAAAAAAGCTTATTAGTTGTATTATCTCTTCAAATATATGACTTAATTTCAGCCGAAATTATTGCTTGAAAGTAGTATTGATTAGTTTTCCTATTTTGGAAGAAGAAAGGTACAAGCATATATTCACTATAATACCCATCCAAAAAGATACTGTATACCTAAAATAGCAACGCTCGGGTATCTTGCATGTTTCTGGTTCCTCTATATTCATAATATAATTTTTGTTGTATATTTTCAAGTGATACATTTTTAATCATCTTTAAGAATATATCTAGCAGTATCATTATTCCCCTGTCAAGAATAAATTTAAAACTACATGGTATGTTGTAAATTCCATGATCAATCTACACTTTTTTATGTTGTCATCATTATTATGATTATTTTTTATCTTTTATTATTATTATGATTATTATTTATTTATTATTAGTATCATTATTAAATTTTTGGAAGGGAGGGTGACTGTTGTCTTGATCTGGATTGCTGCTAGGCTTGTGCAACTGCATTCCAAGCTTTCTAAGCCTCTGAGGCTGAAGTTGTGCAATACTATCAATCCAGACAGAACGGCCCAATACGGTCACTTTTCTCTTCCTAAATACAATCTGTATGTTGTTCGTTAATCCAATAATTAAGTGGTATGTCATATAACTTACTTATAATATAATTTACTCAGGAAAACATTCAAAAACATTTGGAAAAATTAAAGGTTACGAAATCACCAGGACCAGACCAAATGCACCCTAAATTTTTACATGAAACAGCTAAAGAACTATCAGTACCACTTGCAAAGATATTCAAAGTATCAATGGATCAAATGAAACTGCCTGAAAGTTGGAAAAAAGCTAATGTGACACCTCTACATAAAAAGGGGCCAAAAAATTCTGTGGAGAATTACAGACCAATAAGTCTTACATCGGTAATATGTAAAACCATGGAGAAATTTATAAGAGATTGTCTACTAACTCATATGGAAACACATAATTTATTTACGATTCACCAGCATGGTTTTTGAAAGGGTAGATCTTGTGTGACGCAACTTATTGAAGTATTAGATGACTGGTCTGAACAACTTGATAATCGAAATGCTGTTGATACAATATATCTAGATTTTCAAAAAGCTTTCGATAAGGTACCCCATCAACGCTTATTGAACAAATTGAAAAGTTATGGTATATGTGGAAACATCTATGGATGGATTAGTGATTTTTTAGCAGATAGAAAACAAAAGGTGGTTATTAACGGTACTGAGTCAGATTGGACAGCTGTGACTAGTGGAATTCCCCAGGGGAGTGTTTTGGGACCAATTCTGTTTACTATTTACATTAACGACTTGCCAGACGTTGTCCAAAGTATAACCAAATTATTTGCTGATGATACAAAACTATATGCAGTAGTTAACAATGAGGAAGACCAAATCATCCTGCAAAATGATATAAATAACTTAGTTTAATGGTCCGATACATGGCTTTTGAAATTTAACCAATCAAAATGTAAACATGTACATTTGGGGCACCTAACCAACACTAAATACAAGATGGGAGAAAAAGAAATAGATCTTGTCCACGAAGAAAAAGACCTAGGAATATTAATAGATGATAAGCTGAAATTTCAAAATCATATCAGTCAACAAATAAAAAGGCTAATCAAAGGTTAGGCATGATAAAGAGAAGTTTTAGTTACATGGATAAGGATATGTTTCTGACACTTTTTAAAAGTATAGTTAGAAAATGTGCAAAGAAGAGGAACTAAATTCGTAAAAAATATCCAACATTTTACCTACACAGATCGTCTAAAATATTTAGGACTCCCATCTCTACAATACAGGAGATTAAGGGCTGACATGGTACAAACCTACAAAATTCTTAATAACATAGATCATGTTCACCATGAACACATCTTTCCAAGTAGAAGGTCAGTAACAAACACAAAATTTTTAAGAGGAACTGCAGAACTAACATCAGAAAATATAGTTTTTCACAGAGAGTTGTGGACACTTGGAACAATTTACCAAGCAGTGTTATTGAAGCCAAGACACTAAATGCTTTCAAAAGCCAACTAAACAACTATTGGAAAAATCTGGATATTAAATTCGTACCAGATATCTACCAACCGGATGAAGACATAAATGTATATAGAAGGGTCTTAGGGGCTAATTAGCCCATATTTCTTGACCTCGGAACCAGGTAAACCAGGTAAATAACTTATTTGTTGTATTTTTATGATAATAGGGAGGCAAGGGAGGGCTGTTTTGATCTGGATTGCTGCTAGGCTTGCATGGCCGCATCACAAGCTTTCTAAGCCTCTGAGGTTGCGACTATTCAAGACTATCAATCTGGACAAAACGGCCCAATGCGTTAACCGGTCTCTTTCTATTTTTGTTTATTGTATATATATATATATATATATATATCGTCTGTTCAAAGTTCAAAGTTTTTTAGGCTCCTTCACATTTTGTTCTGTTTTACTTTGCAAAGCTCAGAGTGTAATTGCTTAAATCTATTTTCTCTTCAAAACAATACCTTTTGTATATAATGCCACGTGACTATGATTATCTTTTCCTAAAAATAGCATTTGTAAATACAGTAAAAATAGGGAGCAACTCAGAGATATTCCCTACGGTTTCTGTTGAATGTAATTCAGATTACTATGCTATACTATAGTTATGCATATTCTTTTCCTATTTAATATTGCGTTTCAAACAAAACGTAGTCAACACCAAATTCTATTTAATTTGTATAATTGACACATGTAATCATGTAATCTAAAAGATGCTTTTTTGTAGTTTTTTGTATAAAATGTTTCCAATTGATTGCAAAGTCTAGTTTGTGTGTGTTGTCTGTATATGTGTGTGTTTTGAGTAATAATATTGTGTATCATTATTAACATTATGTATGTATATCATAAAATATAGAAGTGGGTGGTAAATGGTTATTTTCGTGCAACGTTTTCAGCGTTTTTCAAATTCGTGTTTTCGTGTTTTGTGTTTCTATTCCTCGTGCTTTCGTGCTCATATTATTTCACATGCCTCGTTTTTGTCCATATTTTGAGCTCGTGTTTCTTTCTGAGGCATATTTTATTTTGCGTGCGTGATCTTTTTTTTTCATCTATAATGTACATGATGTATGAAAAAAATGGGACGATGTACATTTGAATTACATTATCACATAGCAACGTTATCAGACTTTTGTTTCATCTATTTTATGAGCTTCTCAGAAGAAAAACACTTTAAATCTTTCAATGGTAATGATTACTTAAGTCATGTCGAGTTTTCGGCGAATTCCGAAGAGAAATTTTCCGTGTTTCGTGATTGGCGTTTTCTTTTGTTTTTGTTTTTTGTCACATGTGTTTCGGTTTCGTCAATTTTTAAGCACGTTCTTTCGTGTTGGTGACCCCCCCCCTTTACCACCCCCATAGAGGTTTCTTTTTATTTATTGAATATAATGTTAAATGATGTTGTAAATGTAAACATACGCTATATTCTGTATGTGTTCTGGTGTGTGAATATATATTTCGTACGCGGTGAACACGAAATAACATAAATAATGTATATATTTCCTTTTCTTTGGCTACCCGTCACTTACTTTATTCGCGCTCAATTTTCATTGGAGATAATTATACATTTGTATGAAGTGTTCCATGCTTAATAAAAGAATTCTCTGTCAAGTTCTTGTAAAAACTATCAAAAGATATTCCTGTTTTCTGTATGCAAATGATCCAAAAGATCTACTTTTTTCTTTTCGTCATACAAAACATTCAAATAACTCAACGTATATATTTATGTTATTTTTTATCATTCTTTCGTAAAGATGTGTACGGAATTGCTGTTCTTATCAACCAATTTAGCTGTCCTGAGGAAATTGCCTGAGTTCTCATAATGCCTAATGGGTAATAGTATCGAAGATTACAGGGCAGCTTTTGGGCTTTTCGCTTTGAGAAGGAATCGTTCTGTGGGCACTTTAGTAGTTAATGATACTTATATAAATTTATTACTTACTAATTTTAGATGTACATTTCTCGTAATACCTCTTTTCTTCATCCAAGGTACAATTCCTGATGTTGATATTGTTTTTCTGCTGTTTGTGTTACATTTTATTCTAATCATTGGTAACGATGAAAAAAAAATCCAGGACCAGGATTCGAAATCGAAGACACTTTTGACATTACAGATAATTTTATATCCATTTGTAATATTAATATCCGTAGTATCCGAAATAAAATTGAGTTTTTACAAAATTTTGTAGATGAATTTGATGTGATTACAATTTCCGAATCACATTTAGGTCCAGACATTAGTAACGATGAGATAGAGCTTGAATCATTCTCTAAAAATATTATACGATCTGACAGGAAAAATATCCAACTGTCCAGGGGCGGTGGATTATTAATTTACTCCAAAAGCCATTTGGTGTTATCCGCAGACCAGAGCTCGAGAATGTGAATGATGAAATGATATGGGTTGAAATTCGAAGTAATGGTCAAACTTTTCTGCTGTGTAATACATATCGATCACAGTTAAACTCGGACAGTGAGTACTGGACACGGTTAAATCATGCAATTGGGATGGGCTATCAAATGAATGAAAATATATTGATCACTGGGGATCTTAACAGTGACCTTTTTAATCAAGTTAATAATAAACTTTTAGATACCATTAACTTATTTTATCTAAAAAATGTAATTGATAAACCGACAAGAGTGACTGCACAAAGCAGAACTTTGTTAGATCCTATAATTTTAAGTGATTCGATGTCTTGTTTATATTCGGACGTCTTAAAACTACCTTCAGAAATAAGTGATCATGATGCCTCAGTGGCCTTTATCAAATGTCCTAAAGCTGTTTGTCATTCTTTTAAAAGAGAAGTATGGATATACGATAAAGTCGATAAAGATAGACTTTCTCACAAGTTAAATGAAGTTGATTGGAATGCATTGTTTGGCAGTCTGGAGGATTTGGACGAAATGTGTTCTGCATTCACGGACACATTCCTCCGGATTGCAAGGGAGTGCATTCCAACCAAAAAGGTTACGGTAAGAAATAATGAAAAACCCTGGTTTAACGGAGAACTACGGAGAGAGATTCGTAAAAGAGACAGGTATAGAAAAAAATCCTTGAGAACAAAACGTGACTGTGATATATTAAAGTATAAACAGCAGAGAAACAAAGTTAACAATCTAAAGAAAATAGCAAAAGAAAATTTTGAGAAAAATCTTGATAATATTATATTGGAAAATACGTCAAATCCCAAAATGTACTGGAAAATAATGAAAATGCTTATCAAATCAAATAAAGGATCATGTGCTTTACTTCCATTAAAAAATATAATTCAAGATGAAAACTTTGGCAATATTATTTATGAAGATAAAGAAAAATGTGAACTTTTAAATAAATATTTTAGTTTGATATCGACACTGGATGAGGAAAATGTCCCGCTTCCAAGTTTTGAAAATAAAACAGAAAGCATACTAGAAAATATAAGTTTTAATGAACAAGAAATAATAGACATAATCGAAACTCTAGATCCAAATAAAGCTTCAGGCCCTGATATTATTAGTCATAAAATGCTAAAAATATTTCCAGAAAAAGTAGCCGTTCCATTAAAAATAATTTTTAATAAATCAATACGCCAATGTAAGTACCCCAAATGATTGGAAGATAGCAAATGTTATTGCTATATTTAAAAAGGGAGATAATTCTCTACCGTCTAACTATCGTCCAATATCTCTTATTAGGTGTTTGGGAAAGGTTATGGAAAGGCTGGTATATAAGAATGTATATAATCATCTCCAAAGAAATAAATTGATATATAAGTACCAATCGGGTTTTTTACCTAATAATTCAACAGTGCATCAGTTGTTGGAAATCCATAATTGTATCCTCAATGCTTTAGAGAACAAAGATGTTTGTTGCTTTGTATTTTGTGATTTCTCTAAAGCCTTTGATAAAGTTTGGCATTTGGGATTGTTACACAAAATGAAGTCTTATGGCTTAGGAGGTAATTTATTAAACTGGTTCCATAGCTATTTGAATGAAAGGAAACAGAGAGTGGTTATTAAAGAATCATCGTCTTCACTAAGTAGCATCTTAGCAGGTGTTCCTCAGGGATCTGTATTGGGACCTTTGCTTTTTATTATCTATATTAATGATATTGCTGAAAATCTTATTTCATTAACTAGATTGTTTGCAGACGATACTTCTTTCAGCTGTTCAGATCATGACCATAATCAAATTCAAACTGTTATTGATCATGACTTGAAGAAGCTGGACGAATGGTCGAGCAAATGGCTTATGTCATTTAATCCTGATAAAACTGAAATTATGTTCTTTTGTAATACACAAGAACCAGAACTTAGTTTCACATTTAACGATAATACTATTTCTATTAATGAAACGCATTAACATTTAGGGGTTACTTTTAGCAAAGATGCGAAATGGACTAAACATATTGATAATATTGTGCAAAGTGTTTCTAAACATTTAAATGTTCTTCGAAAATTAAAATATAAACTTACCAGGTCAAATCTAGAAAAATTGTATTTGGTTTACATTAGACCTTTATTTGAATATGCCTGTGACGTCTGGGATAACTGTGGTATCTGTAATTCAGCCAGACTCGAACAGCTACAGCTAGAAGCCGCGAGAATAATATATGGGCTACCTATATTTACTAAGTCAGATGTTATTTATGATGAACTAGGGTGGGAAACTCTAATAAGCAGACGCAAACGACGAAAATTGCAACTGTTTTACAATATTCAAAACAATAATGCTCCGTCTTATCTTTGTAACTTAATACCACCCAAAATACAATCTACCTCAGTATATCCGTTAAGAAATGGGGAAGATATTATGATTCCCTTCTGTAGATTATCCTTAACTTCCAGTTCATATATTCCTTCCACTATTAGGGAGTGGAATAAATTGGATCAGACTATTCGTAATGCAAATACATTGTCACAATTTAAAAGTTTTTTGAAAAAAATGTCTGATGGATGCAGTGTTCCAAAATATTTCTCTGACGGACCTCGAAAACTAAATATACAAATGTAATTCTTACTCAGTTTAGATGCTCGTCAACATTTCTCAATCATGACTTGTCTAAATTCAATATTATAACAGATTCATCTTGTAGCTGTTGAGCCAGTTGTGAGGATTCATATCATTTCTTTTTTATATGCCCGCGATATCAAATTCAAAGGACCATTTTATATGATAATCTCAGCTCAATCTAACCTGGAGATATTTATGTGGATCTGGATCTTTTGATAAAAGGCTCGTTGGAATTAACTGATGAACAAAATGTAAATGTTTTAAACATGTGTTTGAATACATAAAAAGAACAAGAAGATTCCTTATTACATAGTTAAAATATATTTCGTCATATAAATATATGACGCGGACAGCAAACCGCACACATCACAAACATTTTAAGTAAATTTAGTTTAATTCCTTTATAATTTTATATGACTTTGTGAAATATGTACTATAGATGCATGCTTTGAAATGATATGTATTAATATTGTAATATATGTTATATAGGAGAAGACTCCATAAGTTTGTTTAACTTGTGTCTAATCCTGTTTGCAATAGTTATGCAAAATAAATACGTTTAAACTAAATCTAAAATTTTGAAAACTTTATTGAAAACTAAGGAGTATCTCCCTCATGCAAAGCTCTGTCCTTAGCTGATTTTGGCTTTAAATTTAGATCATTTGGTTATTTGTTCTCTATCAGTACTCAAACATCTTTGAGTGTATGGACTTCCACACGTTTAGATTTTATCTGCACTGATGAGACATAAGTTGTCGAAATGCGCATATGCAGAAAGTAAATTCACAGTGACTTCGGTATTTAGTAATTTGTTACCACTGGGTCGATGCCACTGCTGGTGGACTGTTAGTCCCCGAGGGTATACACCAGCCCAGTAGTCAGTACTTCGGTGCTGACCCGAAAGCCGATTATTTTTGAAACCTTCCAATATCTAAAATTTTGAAAATTTTATTGAAAACTAAGGAGTATCTCCCTCATGCAAAGCTCTGTCCTTAGATGATGTTGGCTTTAAATTTAGATCACTTTGGTTATTTGTTCTCTTTCAGTACTCAAACATCTTTGAGTGTATGGACTTCCAAACGTTTAGATTTTATCTGCACTGATGAGACATAAGTTGTCAAAATGCGCATATGCAGAAAGTAAATTTCACAGTGACTTCGGTATTTAGTAATTTGAAAATAAATGAAAATAACATGTTTAATTTTATTTATTTTTAAAAAAAAAATCATAGAAAATTTGAAATTTCATTTAGGATGCTGGAACAAATTTGAAAAATTCTTGAAATTCTTGAAATTATCCATCTTTTCAAAAATGTTACCTATTTTTACAGCTGAAATACACAAAAGGTAAAACAAAAACTTTTTTGTTCCACACCTGTGCCTGCCCCAGGCCACCCCTGCTATGTAACATCCAATAAAATGCTTGTGTATTGTCTTTAATTACAACTGAATAAACACACTGCTTTAAATTTCTGAAATAAAATAATTTTACAATGAGATTTTCAAAGAAAATTTGGAACAACGGCAGTAGTATACCGAAGGAACAAAGGAGTGAAATTTACAAAAATCGAAGTCCAAAGACAGGGCAAAAACGAGAACACAGAAAACAATGACCTTAAACACAAAAACAATGACGTTAGACAGATACAAAGCACAGAAAAGTTGAACCAAACAATATGGTCAAACTGGTCAAAATTTAGTCTCAACTTTGTGCGCACAAAAATGGATAATCTGAAGTAATATCAATGTTTCAGTTATTAAATCAACAGAAAATGGCTTTAACATGACTTAACGTAGTGAGAATAAATGTTTGAATGAAGTATTTTCGATATAAAGTCACCTCTTATGGAGCAACGCAGTATGACAGTACCAGGGTAACACCAAAGGAACAGACTAATGACCCAAACATCAATAAAATACCAATGTTACAGAAAGATATAAAGTACCAGAAACTTGGAAAGGGTGTCTAATGAAATGAAAGAGACATGAAAGAGACATCATCTGAAACAGCACCATATACAGTCAAGAAAAGATAGACTCCTATCAAGGCAACAGTGAAGCTCACAACTGTAAACCGAAGACCAATATGCATATCTCCATGAAGACACCCCAGGGATCCAGTCCTTTATGTGCTGTACAGTAAAAAGTAATGGATGGGAAGGAGAAGAGACAGCTTGCTGATTTCCTGTGAAGAAAACTAAAAAAAAAGGTCCTTTTAAGGGCCACAAAAATTTCCTTAAAAGATATTTGAGTTGTTTTTATCAAAGCTCCTAAGCACTACAAGTACATGTACATGAGACTTTAAGCACATAAAATACAATCAATCAATAATTAGTTAATCAATCAACCAATCAATCAATCAAACAATCAAAGAAAAAGAAAAATTCTCCTCATATGAGGGAAGCCTGGGCTGAAATAAATACTTCTAAGCTCCTTTGCCTTCCCCCATCCCACCCCTCATCTGACCCGATACGATTCTATTTAAAACCTTAAAATAGTAATTTTTTGTAAATTTGACAGAAAACTAAGGAGTATCTCCCTCATGCAAAGCTCTGTCCTTAGCTGATTTTGGCTTTAAATTTAGATCATATTGGTTATTTGTTCTCTATCAGTTTTTCTAACTTTTTTGGGTTTATGGTCTTCCAAATGTTTAGATTTTATCTGCACTGAAGAGACATAAGTTGTCGAAATGCGCATATGCAGAATTTAAATTCACAGTTACTTCGGTATTTAGTCATCTGCATGCACACTGCTATTCTGCACCTTGTGGCATGGTTTTGGTGCAATTTTTGTTGTCAGGCCAAAGCAAACAAATACACCATTCTTCAACAAACATATACACAAGTATAAATATATGTATACATATATCTTTTTACACTTTTGACACACTGGCACATCTGCAGATGTCGCCTTGTGTGATATGCTTCTTTCCAAATATGCTTCCTTAAATTGGGATTGTAATACAATTCCACTTTATGAAATCTGTATGCAAAAACAGTCACTTTTATGTTTATCAAAGCTTTTAAGTGGTTACTGAGCAAGATATTGCACTTTTGAGTGAAAGTAGACACTGCCTTCCTCAAAAACCATAATGGCCAGTGTGAAACCCTAAATTCTTTAAACAAAGGTTGAGAAACATAAAATTTGCATCAAATGGCCTAAATTTGTCTTATTTCATCCAAAAATTGAAAAGGGTTGAAAAAAAAATGTTTTCTACCATCCCTATTTTCCCACTCTTAGGTCCGAGACCACGATTATTTTTTTTTTCACTTAACCCATAGGGTTACATGTTAACGTTTTCAAGGATTAAAATAATGTCCTTTGATTTATATCATACATGTATCTAAATTTCAGGAATTTCTACCCGCTCCTTTTCTTTGACAGCCCACAACCTTAGGGTACTGAAGTTGATAAGTCCAGAGAGTTCCGAAATTGAACAAATTCTGGCCTTACTAAAAGTTCCTGATAAAATATCATGGAGACTTTTTTTCTACAATACATTTGAAGTCTATACTTGCCTTAGCCTTTAAAAAAGATTAAGAAATTCATAACAATGCAAGAGAAAAAAAAATAAGAAAAAATGCACCAAAAATACACGAGAACAGGAAGAAGATAACTGTGTACTCGTATCTTATTTCCACCAAAACATAACATGAATATCTAGTTATTTAGTCAGAGATTCTTTCCACAATGCAGAATTTGAAATAAAGCGTCTTTTCAAATATCGTCCGGTGTACTACTATTGCAATAGTGCAGTCAACGCCATTTCTATTAAAAACTATGCGAAAATAGAACTGTTTTATTATAACAGAACTCTCTTACAGGAGGTATGGTAATTTTCGTTAGCAGTAACATTTTAATTTCCACAATAAGGACTTTTAGTGTCATTCGTTATTGTAACTTTTATGTTCATGTACATAGAGTGTTTATGGAAGTTTTTTTTTCAAAAATATTTGACGTCTAAATTTTAAAAAAAAATTAGCGTCAGGTTTTGGTGGGAAACACACAGAACATCATCGGGAATTATCAGTGTCAAATGACGAGAGTTCCAATCCTTATTGTTCCAAAAATTTCTTTTACCACATTATGTAATTGTTCATTTATACTAATCAGCAAAACGTCCAAGCGGTATTTGTTCAAGCAAATTGGTTCCATTCATCACGCCTGGGAAACTCGATGGTCGCAACTGAATTTTACTACCAGGAAGGTAATAAATACCAAGTGAAACCCTGTTTTTCAAACAAATCGGGGAATGTCACTCCATGTAAAACTGGGCAATGATCTTAAAATATAACTAAATCACATAAAAGTCTGAGTTTGAAGACAGAAATCATGTTTATTGTAGTCCAGCCTCTTTGGGGCGATTCTTAAATCTGGACATAGAGAAAAAAAAACAACTATTCGAAAAAACAAAAGGGTTTTTAATTTATTTAAACTTATTTGATAAATTTATATGGAGTGACATCCATTGATTCATCGAATTGCACATATTAAATGTAAATCACAGATTTCCGGATGTCGGTTTTTTAGCTCACCTGGCCTAAAATGCCATGTGAGCTTTTCTCATCACTTTGCATCCGTCGTCTGTCTTCCGTCGTCCGCCCACAATAACAAAAAAATCTTCTCCTCTGAAACCACTCAGCCAATTTTGATGAAACTTTGGTGGAATGTTCCTTTGATGGTCCTCTTCCAAAATTGTGTCCGATGACCCCGCCCTCAAACCAAGATGGCCGCCAGGCTAAAAATAGAAAAAAAGGGGGATTTTAAAAATTTTAAAAATCTTCTCCTCTGAAACTACAAAGCCAATCTAAGCCAAACTTTCTTGAAATGATCCTTGGGTGGTCCGTTTTCAAAATTGTGTCCGATGACCCCGACCTCCGATCAATATGGCAGCAAGGCTAAAAATAGAAAAAAGGGGGATGAATTTTGAAAATCCTCTCCTCTGAAACTATCATTTGGATTGTAACCAAACTTTGCTAAAATGGTGCTGTGGTGGTCTCCTTCCAAAATTGTGTCCGGCATTACCGACTTCTGACCAAGATGGCCGCCACAGCCGCTCAAAGTTTAACATAGAACCCTATGGGAATTCCGTTGATTTTTTTTCTGAAACTACTCACTCAGTTGGAACCAAACTTTGTTGGAATGGTCACCAGGTGGGTCCTTTTCAGAATGGTGTCAGATGACCCCTTCTGCCAACCAAGATGGCCGCCTAAGCCGAACTTAGTTTGATATAGGACCCTTTGGGAATTTCATTGAATTTTTTTTCTGGAACTGCTCACTCACATTGAAACGAAATTTTGGTGGAATGGTATTGTCCGATTTCAATGCCAATTGATTTCCAAATCGGTCTTGATGTCATAACTTCAAAACTGATGTTAGAAATTGTTCGTTGACCGCCATTTTTAAAATGGCCGCCAAAAAAAGGCGGGAAAATTCTACATTGTCCGATTTCAATGAAATTAGATTTCCAAGTAGATATTGATGTTGCGACTTCAAAACTGGTGTTGAAAATTGTTCGTTGACTGTCATTTTCAAAATGGCTGCCAAAAAAGGCGGGAAAATTTAACATTGTCCGACTTCAATGACATTTGGTTTCCAAATCGGTTTTGATGTCATAATTTCAAAATTGATGTTAAAAATTGTTTGTTGACCGCCATTTTTAAAATGGCCGCCAAAAAAGGCTGGAAAATTCTACATTGTCCGATTTAAGGTTACACGATACCGAAAAAAGTAACGTCACGAGTTATCGTTCTTACAGTTACGCCCTTCTGAACGTTTTGCAGATCTCGTAATTCAAATGTAAACCATACTCAATTACTAGGATATTATTTACATGTAAACTTGTTAGTGTTATAATATGAGGATGCCTATTTGATAATATGAATCATAGTAACACATTTAAACAAGTTTTTGAAGATTCAGACTGCGTACGTTGCGTCTATTTTTTCTATTTCCTTTTTCTTTTTTTAGTTCAAACTTTATTTATTTAGTAATTCAAACGACAAATTATTGATTACCGTAAAAATAATAGTTGAATCAGAAGATTAGACCTTCTCGTGGGTTTCTTGATTACCTGATTATAAGGATTTTTGGTGATTATTTGATTACAATACACAAAACAATTTAAGAAAACCTGACAGGATCTGGTAACAAGCTGGAAAAGCTTTTTGAGGAATGACAAATATTCATTTCTCTTTTTTCTTTTTTTACCTTTTTCGTCTCTGTTTATGATTTTCAGCAGGTCGTAAAGTGCTTTATATTAAATTCTCGTCAATTTTGTATCATTCACTGCATGTCGACTTTCTTTCATATGTGTATTTTCTAATATACAGCATTTTGCTAAGCAGATTTTTAAAATAACACACCAACTCAGAAATTAAGTAGCGCGACTTTAGTAAAGGTGCAATTACGTAGTGCAGTTAAATCTGAATTTGAAATCCGGCCTATACAACATTTTGTCGACGCATTTTGTTGTGAAACAGTGAAAAATGCTCATTTCTTTACATATGAAATTTCATTTAAAAAAATTGTGAAAACGACTTCTCTAGTATAACAACATATAAATACATCAATTTTGATGAAAATGCAAAAATGAACTAAAATATCTTTTCCGTGAAATTCACATGTTATGGGTACACAATTTTTAAAAAGAGGACATTTCACGGTTCATTTCTTACATTTTAGAGAGTTTATACTTTTATTTCATCCATCGGAAGTTATAGCTCCCTCCGATGAGGCATTTTTTTTAAAATATAAGATTAAGAAACTGCATTTCTTGGCTAAATCGACCAAGTTTTAATTTCAAGAGACAAAGTATTGATTACCGTGAAAACAACAGTTCTATCAGAAGGATGGGCCTGCTCATGGGTTTCTTGATTACCTGATTAAGGGGATTTTTGGTGATTATTTGATTACCGGGTGTATTTTTCAAATATTATTTGATATCAGACACCTTTATTGATTATTTGATTGCCATATTTAAAAGAATTACTAAAATTACCCTACTTTCAGTAAATTATTATTGATTATATAATATAAAGTAAATGATTATTTGATTCCGCATTACCATGAAGAATGGCTATAAGGGTAGCAAAAAAAAAAAGAAGAGATTTCTAGAGAGAAGAGGTGTACTCTTCAATTTCATCATAATTCTATTTTCATTTGTTGC
The DNA here is from genome assembly GCA_002080025.1 of Modiolus philippinarum. Lineage (NCBI taxonomy): Eukaryota > Metazoa > Mollusca > Bivalvia > Mytilida > Modiolidae > Modiolus > Modiolus philippinarum. The sequence continues at coordinate 16,064 of MJUU01019922.1, forward strand.
TATACGCCAAAACAGACGTAGCCGCTTCTATACTGTCTTTCCATTGAGATCTTTGGCGAATATCTGTTTCAACAAACATTTGTGGGCATTCCCATGATTTCTTGCTTTCCTGAATACCAGAGGTTTCATTTGTGAATACTTGATTATCATATCAATTTTATTGGATTATCAGTTCCCAATGTACCTTTTTTTCAATAAAATATAAATTACATTTTTTAATACACGAGTCATGATTGCTGGATTCCCATGCCACTCCCGCGAAGAGCCAAATGTGTATGAAAGTTTTTTTATGATATATTTTCCTGATTCTGTCGTAAAGCGATACGGCAACATAGTTGTTTCCAGTCATTCTGTCACAGAACAGAAGTTCCATCACAACGTTGGTTCCAAAAGGATAAAATAGTGTAGAATATCTTTTCCAATGGAACAAATATTACAGTATGTGTTCCTAGCGGAATAAACATATAACAGATGTTCTCCAAAGAAATATACTATCAATGTTTATAATATTTCTTCCAAAGGAACTCTGTTAGGCGGAAAAAATATACGTTGACAAGCCCGTGCGTTGGGAAATTTTCGTCGAAGGTTACTAGACTCATGTACAATGTATGTAGTTTTGGTTTGATATTTGGTCTGATAAGTTTTGCTTTGTATATCCCATATGGCATCTTATGTTTTAATCTAAAAAGATAGCATAGAATTATACTGGAACATGAAAGTAATAATAGTCATAATAAAAACGGAAGGGTTCCGTATTGTCAAATACTTATGTTTTCCTCAGCAAAGGGAACACTTAACATGTTGGATAGAGTTGACAAACGAACTGATCCGGACAAAGATGATTGTGGGAGTAGTTAACTATGGGGAAAAGCCGTAGGTTTTCAAAAAACGTTT
>MJUU01019923.1:0-13755 GCA_002080025.1 Modiolus philippinarum
CACTATAAAAGATTCATAATTGAAAACAAATCTTGTACCGCTATCATCAGCTATCGATCCATAACTAATCAATACAGGTAATACAGATACGTGTACATTGTCGTCGAACCAATAATTAGAGTTGACAAAATTATACAAGTTAGTCGTTGAGCCAAAGGATTAATTTGTCGTTGAGCCAAAACTAACGTTGACACATTATATACTAAATGAGTTGTCAAATCAAACTAATGCTGACATGATAAATAAGTGTCGTTGTGCCAAACTAAGACGACATGGTATATAGTGGAGTTATTAACAGTTCAAGTAACAAAATATGGACATCTCGGTAGAACCTCCAAATTGTTGCCGGGTATTTTTACCATGTAGGCTAATAAAATTAAGTTGAATCGCTGCCCATATTTTATTCTGTAAAATATTATAAAGTTTCATAAGTAAATATTTTACAAATGGATAAATATGAATAAAGAATTCAAATAATTGAATCTTCAAGTTAAATAAAATATATGAAAACCAACCTGTAAATGCTAGTGGTGTAAACCTACCGGCCAGGTCAACGCCTAAATACAGAATGCCAGAATATATAGGCACAGACAGGTAAGACAGGTAAGAATTCGTGCAAGGTATTTAAAAGGTGTGCTCTATTCGTTTTCTGAAAGTGAATATGACTAAATGAATATGATAATGAGTGAAAGGAGTTGCATGATGATTTAATGTAAAAATATGAATATGTAATATTGTAAAAGTGAGGTCGGGTCTGGAGACGAGTTGTTAGGTGTTGCTGTGTTTGGCCTGAGCGGAAGTTGGAAGCGGTTGATTTGTGCTGAGATTTGTTTGGACTGACTCTTCATGTAATAGATGTATATAACTGTAAATATTAACGGAAGATATCCAATATTAAAAGTTTAACTAGAAATTGCTTTATTACATTGGTGGCAAGCGGCGGGATAGGAACTCAACAAGGTTAGAAAATTTGAACTGTTTTTGGGTCACGCTAAAAAAGTAAACATAGTCTGACCCCGTTCCAAATAAAATTACATTCGTATATTGAGAAATTGAAATGTTCCATGAATGACGGGAAAAAGACCAATATTGATTCTTGTTGGAGATTCAAGATTATGTGGCTTCGATGACTTTGATTATTCTGGTTTAAAGTTTTTGTCTGTTATTAAACGTGGGGCAAAAATTAATGATTTGGAAGAGGGGACACTTAATTTAGTAAGAAGGTATATAGACAGTGACCGTACAATTATTGTGAAAATTGCTTGTGGTATTAATGAATGCACTGAATTTAAGGAGTGAAAAGATTTCCTTGATTTAAGATATAAATCAGGTGTTTCTAGTAACGACATTTTGGAGAAACTCAAGTCACTTAAACAGAAAATAAAGTCAATAAGACCTTCTACTGTAGTCGGATTTATAACAGTACTAACTCTGTCATTTGTTAAATACAAAGATTCAGTAAATAAAAAAGATTCGAAAAAGAAGAAATCTAAAGTCCGTGATCGTGATTTAGAAAAGGATAAATTAGATAGAAAGCTTTCTCTTCTGAACGCATCAATCAAACTTGAAAATTCTAGGCACCAGTCTGGTGTAAATAAAGGCTGCTTTACCGTGTCCTGGCACAATACAGTCGCCAAAAGATCAACAAGAAAAAGACGAAGTGGTTCCAGAGTGGTTATTAAAAATAGTTTCACGAATTTATATGATGGTTTACATGCAAATTCTATTTTGAAACGGAAGTGGCATGAACAATTACTAAAGTGTGTAAACGAGGAAATAAAGTTAGTACGAGACTATAACTTGAAAAATACAAAGATTGAAATTAAAACGGACAAGGACTCTTGGGATTTTAAAAGAAAGTAGCCATCAAAATAGGTTGTGTACGACATTATTTACATGTTCAATATTATAAGACATAATACTGTACATTTTGACATTATGGCAGAAGGAGGTATTAAAAAGCCGATTGTTATGCCGGAATCTTTCCACGGCGAGTTAGATGAGGATTGGGAAGATTGGGTCGCAAATTTTAAAGCCTGCGCTGATATTAATGAATGGGATGATGGATTGAAATGCAAGTTTTTAGGAGTAAGAATGAAAAGTACTGCATTAAAAGTCTATCAGGATCTGGATGCAGCAGTTAAAACAAATTGGACAAACTTATGCAATACGCTCGAAAAGAGATTTAGAACTTTACAGCAACCACAATTCTACAAGTCAAAGTTCTTAGGGACAAAAAGAGAACACGGTAAAACAATCCGAGATTTAGGTATCAGAGTTCGCACATTGGCCCGAAGGGCGTATCCTGATATAGATGCTGGGTTGAGGGATGAGCTGGCTAGAGATCAATTCGTTCGCTCATTTGATAACATAGAAATGACTCTGAAACTTAGGCATCATATGCCAGAAACTCTAGATGACGCCATACGAATGGCTATAGATTGGCAGACAATCGAAAGTGATGTGAGAAATAACAAAATCGAAAGTAGACAAACTGCACAAGTAAATGATAAGAAAGAATCGTCATGCGTAGCGTCAGCCCAAGAACCGACTGAATTGTATTCGATGATGAAAGAAATGCTGACACTTTTAAAAGAGGACAGAGAAGTAAGGAATAGTCAAAGCCGACCACAATCATACGGAAGAGGAATAGGCCGTGGCAGGGGAAGTAATGGCAAATGTTTTGTCTGTGGTAGCGAAAACCATTTTAAGAGAAATTGTCCTCTTGAAAGGAATTGTTGGAACTGTGGTCAGAAGGGCCATCTTAGGAGTGAATGCACAAGACGAAACAGCCAATCGGGAAACGGGGAGAGGCCAGGGTGATGGGTCACACGCTGGCCAATATGAATGACAAAGACCTATCGGTTAATGACAATGGACAAAATTTGTCCCACAATGATGCAGGGTTAACGCTTATGTGTCGAGGAACTATTAATAACATCCAATCTGAAATGCTGCTAGACACTGGTTCTGTGTTTAGTTTATTGAATTATGAATTTTATAAAATTATTGATAGTAAGTGTAATATAAAATTGCAAGTCGTACCATGCTCATCGAGAGTTGTATCAGCAAACAATGAAAACATTGACATTTTTGGCAGTACTGAGGTGCTGATATGTATTCAAGGAATTCCATGTATTCACAGAGTACTGATAGCCAAAAATCTTGCCCATATGTGCATTTTAGGAACGGATTTTATGAAAAAACATTGTGTTGATATTTCGTTCAGTAATACGAGTTTAACAATAGGTGGGACAAAATGTAAAATGAGTATGACGACGTCAGATTCATCAGTTTGCAATGTCTCTCTAAAGCATACAACGTGCATTCCCCCTGGACACGAAGTTCTTGTAGAAGGTAAAGTAAAGAAGATAAATCGTGGGATAGTAGCTGGTGGAACATATCTTTTTGAACCAAAAGAGCGCTACCCATTTTCCGACAAGGTATGTGCTGCAAGAGTTCTGACAGACAAGGCAAGTAACTGCATATTGAGGGTGTTCAATATTTCTACGGAGCAAGTGACAATGTATAAGAACACCACTATTGGAAAGCTTACACCAATCGAATGTCCGGTGCCATCATCTACAGCCCCACTGGAGCAGCAGTTTGCAGCTCCTAGAGGTGTTGATGAGGAAAAGCTGAATACCCTGGAGCAACAGTTTGTAGCTCCTGGTTTTGATGACCAAATTGACAGAAATTTAGATACGGACCAACAAATGCTATTGAAAGATCTACTAAATGAGTATAGAGATATTTTTGCTTGGCAGCAGTCAGATGTAGGACGAACAGATATAATTAGACATTCAATCAATACTGGTATTGAGTCACCGATAAAACAACCAAAAAGACGAATTCCTCTGCACAAGAAAAACGAAGTCAAAGAGTTACTAGAGGATATGTTGAAGAGAGACATAATACGACCATCGAATAGTCCCTGGTCAAGCCCTATAGTGTTGGTGATAAAGAAAGATCAAACGACAAGATTTTGTGTGGATTTTCGTAAAATAAACGAAATTACGAAAAAGGATGCATATCCAATACCCCGTATCGACGAAACATTCGATACACTAGCAGGGGCTAAATATTTCTCCAGTGTAGATATGTTTTCTGGATATTGGCAAGTTCAGTTGACCGAACAAGACAAAGAAAAGACGGCGTTTTCAACTCCTTATGGATTAAACGAATTCAATGTCATGCCTTTTGGTTTATGTGGAGCTCCAAGTCTATTTCAGAGACTTATGGAAAATGTCCTTAAAGGCTTGCAGTTTGAAATATGTCTGATATACATTGATGACATTGTAATATTCAGTTCAACATTCCAGGAGCATATCACTAGGCTGCGACTTGTTTTTGAACGTTTTAGGAGAAGTGGATTTAAGCTGAAGACATCAAAATGTCAATTTGGCAAGAGAAGTATAAACTGTCTTGGGCAAATTGTTTCTGAAAGTGGCATTGAAACAGATCCGGAGAAAATTTCAGCTGTTAAGGAATGGCCACAACCGACAAATGTGACAGAGCTTAAATCTTTTATCGGCCTAGCGGGTTATTATAGAAGATTCATAAACGATTTTGCTGGAATTTCTAGCCCGTTGAACAAGCTTATGCAAAAAACTGAGAAATTCGTGTGGTCTGAAGAATGTAACGAAGCGTTTGAAAACCTGAAACGTGCTTTGACTAGTGCACCCATTTTATCGTACCCAGTTGAGAATGAAGTTTTTACGCTAGATACCGATGCAAGCAACTGCAGTATAGGAGCTGTTATCTCACAGTATCAAAACGGCCAAGAAAGTGTAATAAGTTATGCAAGTAGAACTCTAACAAAAAGTGAAAGAAATTACAGTGTCACAAAGAAAGAGCTATTAGCATTAGTGTACTTCATCAAATATTTTCGGCACTATCTAATCGGAAAGAAATTCAGAGTCAGGACAGATCACAAGGCACTTTCATGGTTATGGAGTTTCCAGGACCCAGAAGATCAGATCGCGAGATGGCAGGCTTTCCTTGCAGAGTATGACTTTGAAATTGTCCATCGGAAAGGCTGCAGTCATAGTAATGTTGACAGTTTGTCTAGGCGACCAAAATCAGAAGCCCAAATTAATGATACATTTGGAGAACTTTCGGATGAAAGTGCTTGTTGCAATACTGTAATTTCCACAGTAGAATTTGATTGGAAAACTGCTCAGCTGGCAGACAAGGACTTGAAGCTGATTTACGAATTGAAAGTGGACGGAGAAGAATCGCCTATGCGACAGGATGAATACTCCACAACAAGCAAACGTTTATTTGGTCAGTGGAAAAATATAGAAGTCAAGGATAACGTCCTATGTAGAAGGTTTGAGCATGAAACAGGTGAAAGTTATTTTCAAATAATCGTCCCGGCAAAATTGCGACAAAGAATATTGAAAGAGCTCCATGGAGGAATTGGCGGTGGGCATTTAGGAGTTAAAAAGACATCGATGAAAGTGAAGGATCGGTTCTACTGGCCAGGATGGGCCAGTGATGTAGAAATTTGTTGTGCAGAATGCGCTGTATGCGCCGCCAAGAAAAATCCGGTAAGATCTTCAAAGGCCAAGCTTGTACCGATAAAGACCGGAGCACCATTAGAGAAGATAGCACTGGATATATTAGGTCCATTGCCTACAACAAGTAGAGGCAATAAATTTATTGTTGTAATCTCTGACTACTTCACGAAATGGACTGAGGCTTATCCTCTACGAAATCATAAAGCTCAAACAGTTGCAAAGAAGTTGGTTGAGGAGTTTATTTGTAGATTTGGAGCCCCTTATTCAGTGTTAAGTGATCAGGGAAGAGATTTCGAATCTCATTTATTCAAGGAAGTGAATGCTTTGTTCGGCAGTAAGAAACAAAGAACGACCCCTTATCACCCTCAATGTGATGGCCAAATCGAGATATTTAATGATACGCTGATAAAAATGTTAAGCAAACATGTACAGGAGGATCAGAAGAATTGGGACGTAGAAATACCATATTTGATGATGGCATACGGAAGCAGTGTTAATGAAAGCACGGGTTTCACTCCTGCGATGCTAATGTTTGGTCACGAGTTACGACTTCCGTTGGATATAGTGTTTGGAAAAAGTCCAGGGGAAGACAGAGAAAACACAGAATACGCTTCTTCCCTGCGTGAAAAACTGTATAGTGCATTCGAAATGGTACGAGACAATATTTCTACATCACAAAAACGACAGAAAGACTACTACGATAAGAAAGTCAGTGGAAAGGAAATTAACGTAGGAGATAAAGTGATGCTTTATAATCCGGCCGTGAAAATTGGACGATCACCTAAACTGCATTGTCCTTGGGAAAAGGAACCATATCGAGTATTAGAGAAGTTTTCGGAAGTTGATTACAAAATCAAGAAACAGCGCTGTAAGCCAAAGATAGTCCATTTCAATCGATTAAAATTGTACGTTGAACCACAGGAGAACGATACGGGCTCAGAGGAAGAATCTGAAAATGATGCTAGTCATGCAAGAAGGGGTAGAGAAAAGCCTGTTATGGAGCAGCAGATGGCAGCTCCTAACAAACAGATTAATCAGAATACGCAGGAGCAGCAGATGGCAGCTCCTAGTACCAGAACAAGACACATAGACCAAGAAGATAGTGATGACGATAACTCAGACCGTGACAGGAATGAACACGTTCAAAGAAATGATGATGATGACGACCATGATGGAGATGATGATCCGGGAATTGATGATGATGATCAAGTAAATACTGATGATGATCAAGGAAATGAGTCATTAAGTGACAATAATTCAGAAGCGGATGAAAATGTCATTGTTAGACCAATGAGACAGCGCCGTCAACCAAGATATTTGGAAGATTATGAACTTGAATTTAAGTAACTTTATTTATATGAATGTATATGAACGTTTAATGATGATCACGAGGGCGTGTCCTTCAGAGGAGGGGGTAGTGTAATATTGTAAAAGTGAGGTCGGGTCTGGAGACGAGTTGTTAGGTGTTGCTGTGTTTGGCCTGAGCGGAAGTTGGAAGCGGTTGATTTGTGCTGAGATTTGTTTGGACTGACTCTTCATGTAATAGATGTATATAACTGTAAATATTAACGGAAGATATCCAATATTAAATGTTTAACTAGAAATTGCTTTATTACAAATACACAAAACTATTCAACACATACTCACACATAGCTCTCAAAATATAAATTTACTGTAAGATGCTGATTAAATAATTTAGCTAAATCATTTATACCATCAACGGTTATACTTTGGAATATCCTTGATATTTCAGTAAGAAGTTTGCAAACTCTCGAGAGTTTCAAAAGAAAGGTGAACAATGAAAAATTCAAACCCCCGAGGTATAGAAGTGTTTCCAGACGTTTAAATATAATTACACCTTACATAATAAGTAATTGGTTCTATTGGTTCAAATAAAGTCACATGACATAAAATAATCTGGATATTTTTCTTGAAATTAGCACAAAGGTTGAATAACCTTTACACAATACTCATGTCCATGGAATATCCTAAATTATTCACCGGTGAATAACCCTTGAAAATTTAAATGTATGGTGGTTAACCATGTTTTGTGAAATTTTATAGTATTTTCAGAAAAAAACTCCAAAAATATCGATGTGTATTGATATAATTAAATATAAGCACGTTATCGGTCGGATTTTGGTAGCCTCTGGTTGCAGTATACTCTGAATTGTCTCCCATCTTTAGGTAGATAGACACTGTTGCGCTGTGCAATGCAACCGCGCATAAGAAAAATAAAGATTCGGGTACGGGGTAGGTTTGATTTTCGGGCCGGAACAGTAATTTGACGGCTTTTCCTTTGTGACGTCATAATTGAATGACAAATGTGAAACGTCATATTTCGTTTACTTTGCCGCGAATTAACTCCCTTTTCCCGAAAATAATGTTTCATCCGGAAACTTTGTAAAATTTCTCCTTTAAAAGCATGGTGATATATTCATTTTTTAATTGTAACCAATAAATTACATCATAAACTGTCTGTCCACAAAAATACATCAAATTCTCATGGATAAAAAGTTCCTTTCTATTAAGCTAAAATTTGCCTTTCCATATTTTCCCTGTGCATTCTTTGTAAACTTAGGCGAAAAAATGGCTAAGAATGAGCAAACTTTGATCTCAATTCTAGAAAAAACAAGCATGGTGACCCATAATTTTTATTACAGATTTTGGGTAAGTAGGACTGGTTCTTCAATTGGGCCGACTTACAACAAAATCTCATGGATATGATTATTACTGTCTATCTACCTTAATTACGTCATGATCGTTTGTACACAAATGGCAGCTGCCAGTGTCAGGTTTGTCAGTTCAACCGATGAGGATTTGGACCAGCTCCTAGCTAATAAGGGGGTGGTAAAGGGGGGTCCTCATCACGAAAGAACATGCTTTAAAATTGCCGAAAACGAATCACGAGTGATAAAAATGGCCAATCACGAAACACGGAAAATTGATACTCGTAGTTCAACGAAAACTCGATCCTATCTAAAGTTTTTTTACCTGAAAGCTCTTAAAATCAATGAAAATCTATGAAATTTTGCTCTGTGATACTTTCCGGTACCGTTACAATTCTAATTGTACAAAGTTCCGATTTTTTACAGAAAAAATGAACACGCACGAAGTATTAAATATCCAAAACGAATCACGAGCTCAAAATATGGACAAAAACGAGGCACGTGGAATAATGCCGACACGAAAACACGAGGAATAAAAACACAAAACACGAAAACACGAATTTATAAAACGCCAAAAACGTTGCACGAAAATAACCCTTTACCACCCTCTAATAAGGACACCGACAATACTAAAAAGGCAACATAATTGGCATTGGCATGCTTTGCGCAATATTCTTTTGACAAATCATGACAGGGAGTTCAACTTCGAAACACGAGAAGCCTTGAAGGGATAAAGGTTTGGTCCATCTAGGCATTTCCAGAAGGAAATAGATATTGCTATCATTAAAAGCGATAGGTTCATGATTATGTGGGAAAAGACAGAAGAAATGTGTTATTTAGGTTCATTGTTTTGTGAAGATGTTCAATCTTTCATTACTATGGGCTTAGAGAATGCATTATGTCAACCCTGTAAGTGCTTTCAATTCAGTGGCGGTTCTTCCAAGTCTACATGTGACAAATCAATGACCATGAGGAATTAATGGTTTATAAGCAACAACGAATCAAACTTACGGATATAAAAACTGATTTCATAAACAAATAAGGTAAGATTATTTTAAGCAAGGGAACAAAATAATTAAGGAAAGGGTGATTTACCGTCAGATCATGGGATATCGTGGGACATTAGTTTTTCGTGGATTACATTGTTTTTCAATGGAAATCATGACGTCATAATCGACACTTAAAGCCACGAAAACCGATGGCGATGCTCCACGTATACATGTATATGATGTGTCAAACTAGGGTAAATCCAAGATTAGTTCAAGTTTCTCCCAGAGATATCGGTTTTGGGCAAGACTTCGTGTTATGTCAGAACACTGACAATGATATTTATATTTGTTGGTTTCATATTTAACTCGATAAAATCCATGAAAACTAAGAAATACGAAGAAAATATGTATAACTAATTGCAAACGAGACAAGATCACATGAAAGCAGAATGTGATATCAACAGGGGAAAAAATCAAGTGATTTCATTATTTTACATACATGTAAATATTTTTTTTTTCAAATATTTTATCCATTGTTTGTTCGGTATAATAAAACATTTACGGCCCTCTGAATAGGTGAATATCTAAAATTGTCAACCTACTAGGGTTATTTCCCTCGGGCTAAAGCCCTCGGGGAAATAACCCTAGTACGGTTGACAATTTTAGATATTCACCTCTTCAGAGGGCCGTAATTGTATATTATTCATACTCGATTAAGACATCAATGTAGTTCTTTAAATGCAGACTTGTATAGAGCCAATATATTTGATAACCCGAAATGCGATTGCGGAGCACAATATGAAGATATAATTCACTACTTTTTGGAATGTCCGAACTATAATCAACAAAGAACTTCTCTTAATGATCCAGAAATTAGAGGCATTACCCTAGACATTTGGCAACCCAGATTTAGATCCTCGTGTAAATTCTAAAATATTTGAAAAAGTTCGTTTGTATTAGACAAACAATGAGATTTCCCACTGGTCATAAGAGTCTTAGCACATTGTTTTTATAAATTGTATTATCTATGTTTATACTACTTGTAATTTATATTATAAGGAGAGGACAGTCGATAAGTTGTGATAACTTGTTGTCCAATCCCTTTGCTTATTATATGCAATAAAATAGTATTAAACTTTAGTTTTGATATCAGTGAGGTAAGTGATTCCATTCCAGGATTATTTCCATTTATTTCCATTTTTCAACTGAATGTGAAACACAAATCCAACTGACTCTCAACTTGTTGACAAGACCGTAAATAAGTATCGATGTCGTAAAATATTCATCATAAAGAAGAACATTATAAGCGTTATTCCATTGCTTGTTTTTACCATGTATTTGTAGAGACTTTGTCACATGCTGATTTACTCTATATCCTTTCCCTGATAAAAACTTAAAAACAAATAGGAAAAATTAAAGGATATGGAGTGAATGTACATAGCCTCTTTATCTAATGCATACTAATAGAAACTAAAGTTTCACTCCCTTCGAGAAGAACTATACAAGGTTATTATATTTTAAGTACATACTTTGAATATTTATAATCTACTAAGTGGCCTAAAAACAAGAAATAATTCGGTAAGTTAGTACCGATCCTTAAAAAAAAGATAAAGTTGTTCCTGTTATGAATATTTCAGGTGTATATACACCACAACGTAGGACTCGGAATTTAGATTTAATAAGACAATGTGTAATGAACTCATTGCAGTAGCAGTAGTTGATACTATCCGGTAGGGATGCGGGGGGGGGGGTCGGGTTCTTAGATTGTACATAATTATCAAATTCTAATGAAGGAGATCAATCAGCAGATAAAAGTAACAGGGCTTTAATTCATAATAATTATAAGGTGTTTTCTGAGGGTACAACATTTCTATATAGGTAATAAGTATAATAAATATACCGTATATTTCGCGGTATTCAATTTTTGTGACATCAGAATTCTCATTGTTCTGTACTTGACGATATTTGCTTCATTCACATTCACACTGCGATACATTAACCGGTCTATTTATGAGAAAAAAATTGGTATTTTGCCGCTTCACTTTTGCCCTTTAAATCGTATATAAATGTTACTTTTATTGGCCACTGAAGCATAAAACAATTTCAACAAGAAATGATATGGCTATAAGGCCATATCAAGCTATTGAATTTTTTTTAAATATAATTGACATACGCTTTATATCAATATGTAGCAGTGAACTCTTTCCGCCCGTATATTCTTTCCGTTTCTGTAAAATCCACTGCGACCAAAACTCCAAGACATAAATATTTTTTTAGAAAAAAATTCTGGTCTAGATTTTTGCCCCGAAAAATTCTCTGACCAGCACCTGGTTAGATGAAAATAAAATCTGGCTCCGACTTTGTCCATAGAAAATTGCCTGGATCAACAAAGTTGCGTAGCATAGTGTATAAATCCGAAAAAATTTCCCCCGGCTCGAGTGAAAATCCAAGCCCCCCTCTGAAAACGAAATGGTCTGTGCCTTACAACATGCAAAATATATAATATAAAAAGTAGCCACAACGAAATTTGCCGCGACTTTTCTCCAAATATTTTTTTAAGTAAATGTTAAAGGATGACATGGCATACGCCAACGGAAAGCTAATTTTAGTCAAGTGCCGCTTCATGCCATGCATTACCATAATTTTACACACAAAGAGTAAAAAGTTTTCCATTACTCTTCTATGTTATTTTAACAGAAAATTTGAGTCGAAAACAGAGGCAGTGCATTTGGTGTCTTTTCATTGGTTTGTTGGTTTGCGTAAATCATTCATCAATCACTCCCACATCGAATTTCTTTAAAATTTGAGTGAAATTAACATTAAGGTCTATGGAAAATATTTTTCTTTGAACTTTGATTATTTCGGTAAATATACCAAGAGTAGCGTCAAAAAATTAGAAAATGATACATACATGTTTCATTAGGGTCTTATTTAAGACAAAATTTAAGCTGCGGCAAATTTCGTTGTGTACTTTAGATAGGTTACAAAATTTCATCAAATATCCCTTTTATATGTCTAGTGCTGGTTAAATGTCTGCAACCCTTACCAAGAAAATCTATGTTAAGTGACCCCCACCCCACCCGTGGGTCCATCCGTGTTTTAGTTGTAACTGTCCTCCTTTGTAGCAATTTGGATAGTGACATAGTTATTTTCATTTTAAAAAATATACATTTCTGCACGGATTCAATGAAATTGTCCTCAAACTAATGTCATTTCAACCGGGCAACAGATTTAACTCAAAAATCCCATTTATTTCTTATCATGATTTTTTGTGTATCCTAATTACAATCCCTTCAAAAGAATAAACACATATAAGAAGCGTCAACTAATGATAATTCTAAAAATACACATGACCTTATTATGATCGGACAGTTATTACTTGTAAACAAAACAATCAATACACAATATTTACACACATGATGACCATACCTGGGACTAATATAACATTAGTCCCAGACCATACTGAGGAAGGCGTGGTGTATGAATATTTGTAGAAAAAACTATCTAAACGAGAACAAATCGCTTCAAATCCTTATTAAATACACCCCTCTTAATTTATGAGCATTTAGATAATTGATCGGGAGTGCATAGCACTGATGAAAAGTCTCTATACACCGAGCTATTTCTTACACCAGAGCCGTCATGGGGTCTTTTCGTAATGTAAACTATATATTGAATAGATAAGGGGTATTGATTTCAATAGTAACAAAATTACTACAAACACTCAGGTAAATACACACCTATATTTTATATGTCATTTCTGAAATTATCATACCATGACATTCTGTTTTGATGAGAAGGATAACTTTATATCAACTTTTTGCATGCATGAAAAGAGGCATATAATTGAAACAAGTAAGTAGGAAACTAGGAAAACGTTTTGGAGATTTTGCATTTTAGTTTACATGAAAAAGGGGGTAAAAATGAACAAGACCAATTACATGTCTGGACCTGCGTCACCGTCTCTCATGTTCAACTTAGAAAGTTTGTTTGTTTTTTTTTCAATCTAACAGAATATCATGTACCCATTCAAATAAGTATTCATTTACCTTATTACCAAAAATTCTTCAAATGCAAGTTGTATTTGAGATTATATTAAGTTCAACCCTATTACCATCTTCGCTAGCCAAGGGTTATGATCCGCTCCTCTCATCTTCACCCTTGGCAGATCAAGCTGGATTTCTGTAGTGTCAAATCCACGTCTTTGATTGGTTGCAATTAAACTTCACTGCAGCCAATTAATTAACATACATTCAGATTTTGTATATATATCAAAACAATAAAACTTAAAATATGGCCTTTAGTGATTTTTCTATTTTGCAAAATTTCCATGATTTAATTATCTTTCTTGACTTTTGAAGGGTTATTTCCTTGGAGTCAAATATATTGTGAATTGTTGTATTATTAGATGCAATAATTAATCATTTATTATTACAATAAATCATACTGAAACTCTAACTTCAAAGGGAGATAATTTCAAACTGATGTTTCACAAGTTGTGGCTCAATCTGCCAAGGGTGAAGAGGAAAGAAGCTGATCACAACCCTTGGCTAGCGAAGATGCCCTATTACTGTA
>MJUU01019926.1:639-19836 GCA_002080025.1 Modiolus philippinarum
AACGAGGCGAAGAACGAAAATCTATTTAGTGGTATTTCTGCTGTTACTTCTGCTCGTGCGTTAGTTAAAGCTGTTCTCGCAGCAAATCCTATATTATCAGCAGTGACCGCTTTGTTATCCGGGTGAATAAAGCTGTTTTTGCCTAAGCTGTTAACATAACCATCTGAAAGCGTAAGCAATGATTTGACGTGATTTGCTAGAGATAAATTATTACAGTCGTAAACTGTTTTTCCGTTTTGGAGGACTGTCATTTGACTAAGAAAATTTGTTACATCTGAAATAACAGATACTGTGTTGTTGTTCGGTGCTGTTCCGTCAGCTAGTTTATTTACTTTAAACTTGATTAAAAAATACCCATTATACCAGTCATAAAACGAAGCCTTATCATTTATACTAAATTTATAGTCCGTTTTTGTTTGTTGTTGACCATTTGGTGGAGACACTATAGGAGTATCTAGTAAAAAGTTACAATACTCATACCTATCACAGAACTGTGTTCCTCTAAACATTTTTTATTACTGGATTATTATTTTTCTTTCTTATATAAAAATGATAGAGTTTATAAGCAGTGTCTTAAACAGGTTAAACAAGAGTCTTGAGCGTTGGAAAAAGAGTAAAACCTATAAGATTTTTGTTTTACTTATAAAATGCTTAAACCGCAAGCAACGTAAAAAATGTGAGTGAATTAAGAATCTAGCCCGTTTTACCCGTCTCAACTGTAGTGAATAACAATTGCTTATTTTCGTTAGTGCCGTAGATAGTAGTTAATACCCTTTTCGGGTGCACATTTTCCGAAAAACTTTTCGGAAAATGTGCACCCGAAAAGGGTATTAACTACTAAAGTGACCTAATTTTGCCTGGATGCTGACTTACCATCAGAGATGCATGCATATGCGAGGTTTCATAATCCTACCATGTATAGTGATTGAGATCTGAACTCGGATGTAAACTTGAATGTAAGTCATTCAGGCAGAAAATATAGGTCAAAAGGCCTTATTTTCTCGGAGGCGGTGAGTCAACCAAATATGCACCTACATGCAAAGTTTGATGACCCTACCATGTATAGTTGCCAAGATATACACCCAAATGTGGACGCGGACGTGGACGCCAGGGTACTCCAATAGTCCCCCACAAAGGAATTCCATGGCGCTGGCGCTGGCGTTCTTAACAACGAGCCGGGGGCATGGGTTTTGTAATAACGGGCTATCATCCAATCAAAAGCCGGCATTCATCACAAGCCGAGGATAACTGATGTTGACGACACCGACGACGAAGACGCCGACGACGGAATTTTGGATCGCTATGTCTCGCTTGCGCGAAGTCCAACTTTCGGCCACATACGGAAAAATTGGAATTATCTTTTTAAAAATATTGCCATAGATACAATCTTTTGACCATAAATAAGGCACTGACTAATTTTCTAGCGAGACTAAATAGATTTATCGTATTTTTGTTCCAAGGTTAACCTGACTGTGGATGACGCCGACGCCGATCGCTATGCCTCGCTTCCGTAACTATTCCTCAAAGGTAAGCTAAAATCAAAAGGAAAGTGAGAAAGAAATATAGATGGAAGAGACAACCTGGCCAACGAATTTTGAACATCACTTGAAAGGAGAGAAAGTGAGGCCAAAAATGTCCATCAAAGAGGCAGTTCTGTTTCAAACAGTATAGAAGAGATCTTTCTAATTATGTAAAGATGAGAGTACTCCTATAATGTACTGGGTCATTGATAATACGAGGTATTTCTTTTGGATACGGCAAAATATAGAATGGGTAATTTAAATTAAAGCTTTAAAAACAAAAAAACAATAAAGAATATAGGATTTCATGCAACACATACGGTTAAGATTTAAGTGTGGTTTCTTCGTAATAATGTAAGACACATATGATGCCCCATCATAATATATTTCGACCGTCTAACCACTGTCAAAATCGCGAAAACCGACTGAATCTTCCACAAAAGTGCATCAAAATCATCTGCAATATATTGTTCAAATGCTCTGTAAAATAAAAAAAAAATCCTAGCATAAAAACTGTATGTCAAAAAGCCGGAACAGTTAATGTACATATGGATAAACTGACGAACAGATGGACGGGGTATGAACGGACAGGTGTAAAACAATGTTCCCGGCTTATCGTCACGGGGACATTAATGACAACATGTTAATTCATCATTTTTTTTTATCACGGCACTTTCAAAGGAAGTTGAACGATATTGTCGTAACCTCCGACTGTCTGTCTTTCCGTTCGTCCGATCGTCATACCTTTCTTGTGACTCAGTCCTCCTACATTTTTGGATTTAGGAATTTAAATCTGGTGTAGAATTGTTGCATATACTCTGTAAATGCACAATAAGATTTTGGATTTTCGATAGTATTCCTGGTGCAAACAATAGGCCGAAAGATGTCGATTTTTTCACACTTGGCATGCGACATAAACTCCTCCTACATTTTTGTATTTAGGAATTTATTTTTTTTTTTGTTGAATTGTTGCACATAGCCTGTAGATGCGCAATAAGCTTTCGGATTTTTTATTTCATCTTTATCTTGGTGCAAACAAGAGGCCGAAGATGTTGATTTTGACAAAGACATGTAGATTTTGACATATGTGTCATGTGAAACAAACTCCTCCTGTGTTTTTTGATTTAGGGATTGAATCTTTGGTAAATTTCCTAAGATATTAAAGACTCATATATCTTTTTTTATTTTAGGATAACCTTATATTTTAGCAAGGGTTTGGTAGAAAACAATAGTTGGAATACTTAGTTCGAAAATGTGATTTCAAATTTGGTAAAGACATCAAAGACCACTTATCTTTTGAATTCTCCCCAGCTACCATAATTTCAGAATTTGTTCCGATTCTAAGGACAAACATTTTCAGCGATTGGATTTCCAATATATATGATTCCAAGTTTTGGGAATTTCCCATAAAGTCTCAAAGACCACTTGTTTTTTTGGAAATCTACCTTAAATTATATATCCCTGAATTCCTTTAAGTAAAAATAGTGACCATCGCTAAATCGATTTCAAAAATGTCAATAAAAATCATGAACAACTGTTTTGAGTAAGGGGAAAATTGTAGTTTCGGACAGTCATTCCTCTATGGATTGCATATATTTTGGACTTGGTGGGTAGGGGTTTTACCTGCAGAGTACAGGGATAGTTGTCGTTTCCAACAGCCCATCTAGTTTTGTGTATTTCCAACAGATTGTAAGATTTTTATACAACTAGGCATTTACAAAAGAAAACACTACTTAAAAAATTAAAGGGTTTATTTTAAAAAATATATATAATAAACACAATAAAAATACACCATTGATGTATATAAACATGGTATAAATATATATATATACATTGTAGGTATATTCCAGTCAGAACTATAACTTTAATTTTCATATTTATAATGAGCTATTATTTGGCACAACGTGAGCTTCAACTTATCACTCCAGCAGACTATAGGTGTAGACATACAACTGATATATAATTGGAATAGTTATATCTCTATCTTATGTTAACTTTCGTGCACCCTAACTCCTGAAATAATTCAATGAATGCATGGTCCCACCAAGATTTCTCGAACATGTTGTGTGTTTGTCCTAACCCTTATCTGTACTGACGGCACATAAGTTCTGGAAATCAAATTGTTATTCCAGTATCTTGTTGAAAGTTTTTATGGTGGTTTCTAGTTTCAATCTGCGCAGTGGTTATCTTTTTTTAGGTTTGTAGGAAAGATGTCAACTCTTTCAATGTAATGCTGGAATAAATGAATTGAAAAGGTTCTTAGGATATAATTTAAACAGAGTTAAAGGATATTCCTATAATTATGATGATATACAATAAACACACATTTTGTGCTGTATCATGGAAATAACTAACCGAAAATTGATATTTATGAAAAGTCACATTTTTGCAAGTGGAATAACTTAATCTTTCTTATCCAACCGGGTAATGCTTTTTTCTTATATCTATGCAAGATATCCTGGTCTACAACATCGTTCATTTATATAAAACCGCATCTTGGAGAAAGCAAACAAAATGATATGTACTACAGGGACAGCAACAAATGTCAACAATGCTGAATACATAACACTCATTCCTGGCTGTGTCCAGTCTAATATAGGATATATAGGTGGACCACCACCGGCATAATAAATAACAGAGAATATGGTGTACACTGCAGCAAAGATGATGGGATAAATTACGTATAACATGCGGACTGGCTTTGCACAAATGAATAGATTCACGAAAATGTAGAGAGAATTCAACGCGTGCTGTGCTACACTGGATGCATAAAAACCTGCAAATAAAAATAATGGATTAGGTTTATTTAAAGTAAAATGTAGGTCATATAATAATAAAATAATAGCTATCACACTAAAATGAAGAATAATATTTTGCAAAAAAAAAAAAACGACAACAAAAACAACACAAAACAAACAACTAAAATATGCAAAAGTTGCAATAAAAAAATTACAAGGGCCGACATCTACATTTTGCTTAACATAAGCTTATTCATGCTACCTTTGAAATAGTAGTACCTTCGTACACTTTCTCTACACTTGGCACTTATATTGTAAAAGACCCTAAACATGCTTCGATGTTAACCTTTAATATTACTTTTTTTGCCTTTTTTGTACGACAGTACCCCCTGCAGAGCTATTGTATAATAGGTGTTACCGGACAGTTTTCATGTACTCTTATAGTCCGACGTCAATTTAACCTATTTCTTAAATTGTGTTGAAAAGTATATGTACAACCTCTGTCAAAAATATATTTGTTTTAAAAATTTACCTACATTTCATGTATTAGTATTTGTTAGTGTGATCGGAGTTTGATTTAGCACTGAAACATACGACCTTACTAATTGCGCTACGGAGACCACACGGTATAAATGACAATTTTAAATATATATATAAAAAAGCAGTGTATACTTTGGGATTTGAACCTACGACTGTCAGCACAATATCTATAGCGCTAACCCATTGAGCTATTGGAAACTCAATATTTACTGCTTACTAAACAGTTTTATTCTTCTTTGTATTCAGTGGAAAATAAGATTGCAAAAATCCTTACCGCTAGTTTGGCTCGAACTCAAATCGCAAAAGTAGTGATAAATACTTTTGTCCAACCCCTATACCCATTACGCCACGGCGACTTGGTTACATAATTTGATTTTTAGATATATATACTTGTCTAGGGTACTGATATTATAATTGAATTTGAAAACAGATTAACATAAAAAGATTATTACTGTCGTACAAGCCAGATACAGTACAAACGGAACAATAGAACAATCCTGTAACATCTATGACAAGGATAGTTTTTCTGCACTCGTAATCAGGTCAAGTCCTCGGCCTGACGGCCTCGGACCTTGACCTGATTAGCCGTGCAGAAAAACTATCCGTATAACGGGTGTTACCGGACAGTTCTTTTGTTACACTTGTACTGTATCTAATATTTAACTGCAAGTTAAGCAATCAGAAACAATGGCCATGCCCTTACTGCCTTGATTTTCCAACATATTGCTGCTGCCATAAAAATCCCATAAATTATGGTTAGATGCTAGAATTTAAAAAAAAACAACAAGTCTCTTGTGCATTTCAGGAAATTGTCAATCTGAGAACCAAATATTCAAATATTCTGGAAATTCAATTGGTTGAAATGTTTGTTCTAACTGAAACAAATTTTAAATTATGGTTTTTAGAACGAATTCCAAAAACTAGAGGCTCTCAAGAGGCTGTATAGCTCACCTGGTCCATGACTGACGTAAACTGCAGCCCAAATTACCTCAATGTTAAAATGCCTAATTTTTTCTAGAAGTTTCAAAGGAGATCTTTGAACATGTTTCCCCCATAGGAACCAATGTTAAACTATGGCGGCAAACTTGGAATAGATGTGGACTCATTCTTCAATGGCAACCATGGACAGTTGTCACCAAGTATGGTTCCCATCGGGCAAGTAGATTCAGTGGTTCCCATGGTAATTGAAAGCTCCACTATCCATTACAACCCATTTCAGACCACCCTTCAAAAAAAATTTGGGTAGGGATTTCCCTTATAATCCATGTAATACTTATTGCTGAAATCAAAACATTCCAAGTCCCCCTTTTTAAAAAATTCAACAGGGGTTTCCCTTATAATCTAGTTTATACATATTTCTAAAATTGTGAAGAAAAATATGTAGCAGAATACTTTTTTCAAAGATTCAGTGTTCTGGTTTGGTTTCCATGGCAACTGAAAGCTCCACTATCTATTACAACCCATTTCAGACCACCATCCAAAAAAAAAATTGGGCAGGGGTTCCCCATATAATCCAGGTAATATGTACTGCTGAAATCAAAGCATTCTAAATCCCCCTTTCAAAACAAGAGTTGTCAGAAGACAACATAGCTCGCCGGGGATTTCAGTTACCTCAATGCACAATAAATTCGAAAGTAATAGTAAGATGTCTTCACAAGAAAGTCACATATCAAATATAAACACCCTATCACTACTTAACTTAATTCTAGAAGCAAGTTTAAGGTTTTCTTTAATTTGCCCTAAGGGCAACGTTAAGGTCAAAATGTCTTCAACTAGGGTACCATCAGAAAGCTCTCATCACAAGAAAGTCACATACCAAATATGTACACAATTTCACTAAACAATTTAATTCTAGAAGCAAGGTTTAAGTTTTTAAAAAATTGCCCTCAAGGCAAGGTCAAGGTCAAAATGCTTACAAATATGGTACCACAAGAAAGCTCTCATCATAAGGAAGTTACATACAACATATAAACTCCCTACCACTAAAGGCCTACCTTCTAGAGGCAAGATCAAAGTCTTTTTTTAAATTGCCCTCAGGGCAAGGTCAAGGTCAAAATGTCTACAAGTGTAGTACCAGAATAAAGCACTCATCACAAGGAAGTCACATACCTAATATCAACATCCTAGCTATTCAGGTTTCAATTCCACAAGATAGGTTAAAGTTTTGCTGACACCGACACCGACGCCGAGGTTATGACAATAGCTCTCCGGACATTCGTCCCGGCGAGCTAAAAAATGGCAGGCGCTCCCCTTATAATGTAGTTCATATAATATACATATTTCTAAAATTGCGAAGAAAAATATGTAGTGGGAAACATTTTTCAAAGATTCAGTGTTCTGGCTAGGTTTCTATGGCAACTGAAAACTCCATTATCTTTTACAACCCATTTCAGACCACCATTCAAAAAAATTTGGCAGTGGCTCCCCTTATTATCTAAGCAATTCATATTGCTAAAATCAGTAATTAATCTTTGAGTTTCAGAAAATTTATGAAAAATCAGAATACACATATATGTATTTTTTTTCATTTAGATTTTATTTTAACTGGACATTGCAGAAGACATTTAGAAATGTTGACTTAAATTTATTACCTCTCTTTTTTTAATTTTGACTTTTCATTATATCGAATTTCTAAGTTAATGGGACTAAAAAAAGTGTGTTGGTGTACATAATTAGAACTATTAAATGAATTGAACATGTTCTAGTAATATAAAGAGTATTTTTATATGAACAATAAATCTTTTTATCTTGTTATCAAATAATACCAAACATGTGACTTTAGGCTTTTATTTCCTTTTATTTTTATGAAAAGTTTTGTTCTATTTTTAGAAGTTGTGACCTTGACCTTTGTCCCACAAACCTCAAAATCAATAGATCATAAGTCATGTCTATGCCAAGTTTCATGTGTAACATGGTTCTGGAGATATTGTGCGGAAGCGGATAAAATGTCAAATTTTTGTTCTATTTCTAGCAAATTGTGACCTTGACCTTTGTTGCACAAACCTCAAAATCAATAGCATTCCACCTCTCATCATAAGTCATGTCTGTGCAAAGTTTCATTTAGATATAACATGTGGTTTTCAATAATATCATGCGGAAACCAACAGTTGACGCCCAGACACCCGGACACTCAGATACCATTAATCAATTTATAAGTCCCACTTTGTCGCAACTCAGCTAAAAATGTAGTCCTTGACATACTGAAAATTGTTGCATTTGAATCTTAACCTCTTTTTCAGATCCTTTATTGAAATATTAGGCAAAATGTTTTAAATTGCGAAAATTTGACCAATAAAGGGTAATAACTCCTATATCTGTATTCAGATTTTCTTCAAAATTTCCAGGTGGGTAGATCTTGATATGCTGAACATTTTTGCAATTTGAAGTTGACCTCTATCTGTTATAGTTTCTTTGAAAAAAAAAATACTAATATTTTGAAAAATTTTCGGAAAAAGGTCAAGAACTCCAAAATGGGTAATATTATTTTCTTCAAAATCGCAGGGCAGGTAGATCTTGCCATGCTGATCACTTTTAGCCCACGTCAGATTTTTGATATCTGTAACGGTTTTTTAGTTATTCGTAAAAAACAGCACTTTACCCCTATGTGCTATTTTTAGTAACGACAGCCATGTTGTTTGGTCCTCGGACTCAGCGGATACAATTTTGAAACAGGATACCCTGATGATAATTCAGGCCAAGTTTAATTAAAATTGGTTCAGTAGTTTCAGTTTTGAAAAAGTTTACGACGGACGGACGGACGACGGACGTCAAGTAATGGCAATAGCTCACATGACCCTTCGGGTCTGGTGAGCTAAAAATAAGTTGTCTTTGAGATTTTTAGGAAATAAACCAAAACAGGAAATCTTTTTGAAATCTTATTATTGAGAATGCTGTCCTTATAAAAAAAAAAAACATTTCAAGTATGAATGCTAGATTGAATTAAAGTATGAATGCTAGATTGATTTAAGAATTGCCAGAAAACAACGTAGCTTTCCAGGGATTAGAGTGACCTCAATGCACAATAAATTTGAAAATTCTTCTAGAAGCAAGGTTAAAGTTTCTTTAAAAAAAATGTCTTTAGAATCAGGTAAAAGTCAAAATGTCTACTTTGGTACCACCAGAGAGCTCTCATCATAGGGAAGTCACATACCAAATATAAACGACAAATCACTAAACAACTAAAATCTAGAATCCAGGCTAAAAATTTTTTTTTTAATTGCCTCTAGGGAAAGGTTAAGATCAGAATGCCTACAATTATGACACCATCAGAAAGCTCTTATCATAAGAAAGTCAAATAACAAATACGAACGCCTAACAACTTAAAGTCACTCAGGGCAAGGGCAAGGTCACGTCAAAATGCACTATGATCATTCTTTTTAACAGATTCATTCATGTGTAAAAAGTAGGTCAAAGATTGTCATCCCAAAATGCATCACACATACCAATATGGTTGATGTAGTACATGTCAGTAAGCAGAAATAGACCTTATCCATTTTAATTAACCAAGTCGCTCATGCGTTAAATGTAGGTCGCAGTCAAGCACCCGAAGCATGCATTGTTGTTGTCATCCCAGAATGCATCACACATACCAATATGGTTGATGTGGGACATGTCAGTAACTGGGAATGGACTTTTAACCATTCTACCTAACCAAGTTACTCATGCGTAAAATGTAGGTCATAGACTATATCTGAAGCATGCAAAAATGTTGTCATCCCAGAATGCATCATACATACCAATATGCATGATGTGGGACATGTCGGTGACTGGGAAGGGAATTTAACAATTCTACCTAACCACATCGCTCATGCGTAAAATGTAGGTCAAAGACAGCATCCGAAGCACACAGTCTTGTTGTCATCCCAAAATGCATCATACATACCAATATGGTTGATGTGGGACACGTCAACTGGAAATGGACTTAAACCGTTCTTCCTAACCGGACGCGGACGGCAACGCCTACGCTCGGGGTATCACATAAGCCCCCCCCCCCTCACTTTGCGAGGTGAGCTAAAAAGTGGAAAACCAAACATGAACACACTACCACTAAAAAGTCTAGGAGCAAGGTTAAAGTTTTTGAAAAATTGCTCTCAGGGCAAGGTCAATGTCAAAATGTCTGTGAATATGGTACTTCTAGAAAACTTTTATCACAAGGCAATTACATATAAAAAAGAGACACCCTACCACTCAAAGCCTGCATCCTAGAAGCAAGGTTACAGTTGTTTTTAACTAAGGTAAGGGCAAAGTCAAGGTCAGAATGTAAATAAATATGGTACCACTGAAAAGATATTATCATGAGGAAGTAACGTACCAAATATGACCACCCACCAATTAAAGCCTACCCTCCACTAGCGATTCGTTTTTTAAATTGCTCTAAGGGCATGGTCAAGGTCGAAATGTCTACAAGTATGGTACCACAAAAAAGCTCCCATCTCAAGGAAGTCACATACCGAATATCAGCATCCTTGTTCTTGGAGTCTCTATTCTACAAGCAAAGTTTAAGTTTTGCTGACGCTGGGGGTATGGCAATAACAATCAGGACATTCTTCGCGTTGACCTAAAAATTATTGGCCCTTGACACTTTCAGGAAATTTACCATAATTGGAATCAAATATTTTGGAAATAAACTAAGTGAAAATGTTTGTTCTTAAACAAATTCTTAAACTATAGACTTTCAGGAAATTACCAAAGACTGAAATCTTGAATTAGTGAAAACATTTTCTCTAACAGAAATAAATTCCACTAGTATCAATGCTAGGTTAATTTCCGAAAACTAAGTGTTCTTTGAGTCTTTTTAAGATATTGACCAAAGTTGGCAGCAAGTTTCAGGTCATGCTTATCCAATGACACTCCTGTTTTTAGGGGTTCACACTGTAAGTGCTTTATTTATTACGGCGTTTGTATTATGTTTTGTTTATGTCTCTCTGTCTATATGTGGTCCTTACATTGCCGTACTGTTGGATGTATCACATTTGGTTGTTACAAAGGTATTACTCAAATTTATTGAACAGATTGGACGTGGCTTAATTTTCTCGGTGTTATAGGTAAGTTTAAAATGAATAATCCCGAAATAAATAACTCAATACCGAAGTCACTGAATTTAAATTCTGCATATGCGCATTTCGACAACTTATGTCTCTTCAGTGCAGATAAAATCTAAACGTTTGGAAGACCATAAACTCAAAGATATTTAAAAACTGATAGAGAACAAATAACCAATATGATCTAAATGTAAAGCCAAAATCAGCTAAGGACAGAGCTTTGCATGAGGGAGATACTCCTTAGTTTTCAACAAAATTTACAAAAATTAAGATATTGTAAGGTAATTGACCCGAAACCAGTCAGGTCAATAAAATAGAGTAATATTCACTTGGAAATTTATTGTAATGATAATTTTCAAATTCAATTTTTTTTTCTATTAATCTATAACAATAAACGAAGTGTGAGGACTCCAATATATCAGTGACTGGTTCAACATTCAAACACAATATTATTGTATATTATGGTTGTTATGGGTAATTAACAAATTGATTTACAGGGAGATAGGCCTGAGACTTGTGTTTAATGAACGGATGTTAACTAGACATTTTGACTTGTGAACGGATCGATAACTACTTCTCTAACCGAATAAGTAACAAAAATCTGTTGTTGATTTAGTCATATCCAACGTGAATATGTTAGGTTTGGTATCTGCATTCAAAGCACATTTTGTCTGTTTTCATTTTAATTTCTTGTGACACGTACACCTTACATATATATATATAATATATATATATATATATATATTGGATTTAAGATTTTAATTTTGCAAAGAATTGTTGCATATATGCTGGAGAAACGCAATAAGCTTTCGGATTTTATAACATTGGTCTTCGTTCAAACAAGCTGTCAATTTTGGTACATGTTGCACGATACGTGATGTGAAAATTATGAAGTTTAGCATATAATCTTATCTTTTGGCAAGTGTTTGGGAAAAACAAAATTATGAGGCCTTTCAAAAGAAATGGTGGATTTAACCAATTAAATGGAGAACCAACCCTCCCCTTTCATTGCGGTTTAGTCCGGAAGCCACTCAACGGCAATTGCTAATAATTACATTTCATGAATATTCATTTTTAATTCCGCCAATTTGATAGGTGAACATCGCTCACGTGGCACATCAATGTGAAGTCGCAATTCCCATGAAACACATTTGATCATATGACCACGTGGCGGATGAATTGGTAAAAAAAGAATCCCATTATGCATGATGTAATATCTTTTTTAATAAATTAGTTTTTTATCATTTGGTTTTCAAATGTTATTATAAGAATTGATTGCATTAATTTGTAGTTTCATAGGGATTATGAAAAGGTTGACCGGGCGCACATTTTCAACATGAAGCGCTACCGCGCTTCATTAAAAATGTGCTTCGGTCAACCCTTTCATACCCCAAAGAACTTCAAAATAATGCATTCAATTCTTAATTGAAAGGTCGTGGGCAGCGAATAAAATCAACCCAAGGCTAAGCAAAAAATAAATCTAGAATCACTGTTCGGACCGAAACTTCAAATTTTTCCACTAGGGACTGATATCTGTTAAAGAATTTTTGCAATTGATTGGAGATTGTTTAACGTCTACTCAGCAATATTTCAGCTATATCAAGACGAGAATAAGTTTGTCAATAAATAATCACTTTGGGTATGGAAAGGACTGGCATGTGACGGGAAATTCTGACTACCACTGGAAAAGAGGGTAAAATCGATTGGGGCGAGGAATTCGGCCCTGAAGCCGATCACCTACGGACCACTCATAAAAGAGCTTGCTACAAGAAGTCTTTAACATGCAGGAAGCGTGGCATATCTTCCAACACGTGGACCTGAGTTTACATCCCATCCGAAAGATCGGCTGTGTATGTATTAATCCCGTACAACCACGGACATCCAGTTTTGGAGGGGTTGTACCCCGCAGCCTGGAATACTGGGTCCTATTCCTATATCCCGGATTTCTTCTTATTCGATTGGTTTTGGGGCGACTTACTATGAAAGTAATTGCGCCCTTGTGTGTGATATCAGTGAGTAATTTCACTAATTAGAAATTAATGTGTTTTAGAATTATAAATTAGTTTGGCGAGTTGATTGTACACACTTTTGAAGTATCGGACATTTTGTTACAGTCAGTAATTAAACTAATTATCTGTATGTTGTTTGTAAGGAGAGTCGGTTAGTGTACTGGTAATGTTGTATATTGCTAAGATTTATGTATTTATATATATCTTTCGTGTATTATACATCTCTGATGTACTACTTTGAAATATGCACTAGAACAACAGCTTTGGGTTGCTAAAAAATTGGTCCCCTTTACTATACGGTTCTTTTCGCAAGATCCTATTCTAGCCCCTTTTTGGAAATATTGTATCAAATTGAATGAAATATTACGGTAGTTTCTCTGTATTAGGAGGGCGGATTTCCCTATGGGTGCTGAATTTTTGAAGCGGTAGCTAACTATGCCAAATGTAAGTCTGCATAATCGGTGCTAACGAATCAACAAACATACACTCCTAAAGCTGAGTTTAAATTTTACTGTCCTTGTTGGGTAAATTGATCAATTTGAAAATAATGTCGTCCTTTTTGCCGCAAATTTTAGTACTGAGATGACCATTGTCGTCAAATTTGAGACATTAGTTCAAAAAGATGTAAATTTAACGGTTTCTGTGGTTTCCTTTGTCTCTAATTCTAGAGGAGATATTTATTTGATCCATTTAGCAATAGATGCATTATTAATGAAAAGAACGTCATCTATATATCTATAAGTAAGATTGGAGGATGCAGCATCTTTTATTTTATGAGTTTTTGCGTGTCTTTGAAGAAATTCAGTGTAGTAGGACTATAACAACAAATCTGCGAGTAGAGGAGCACAATAAGTGCCGATTTTTATCAACTTGCTGGTGATAAAAACACCTCCAATGTGACAAGATATATTATCAATAAGAAATCGAGCAAACTGTACATCTGTTATTCATGGTAGGATACTTTTTCTTTTAAATTGGTTTTTAATTAAAGAACCTTAGTGAGCATGCTCACATACCCCACGCCCCCACATTTTGGGTAAACCTACATTATTGAACTATGAAATAAAATATCATCACAACTCTTATGCATGCATATTTCTTACATAACATATGCACAATAATCCTGCAAAATAACAAAATTATATTTAGAAAACTGTCATAAACTGTAGGTGTCACCTGAACAAAACATGTAGCCTTGAAATTAAAATGTAACCTTTAATCAATATATTTTGCATTAAAGTGACAAAGACCAGGATGTGATTTTTTCTCATAATTACTCAAACTCAAAATTCAAATACCATGCACATCTTTGACATATGCCATTCAACATACAATAATAACTTTCTATGTAGAAATTTGTAGGAGAAGATGTCTGCACAAATAATGTACCCTATAAGCAATATCCCCCCCCCCAAAAAAAAATGGTAAAGTTAAACAATGTGTATTTTTCTGAACAATTATCAAAAATCAAAATCCAAGTAGTATGCACATCTTTGATACATGCATAATCAACTTGCAGTATAAAAACTTCCTACCATAAAAACGGTAGGAGGAGTTATCCGGACATTGATGTACCCTATAAGCAATATTTTTCATAAAAATGACTAAGTTCAATAATGTGCATTTTGCTGAAAAATTGTCAAAAATCAAAATCCAAGTACTATGCACATCTTTGTTATATGCACAATCAGCCTGCAATATAAAAACTTCCTACCATAAAAACTGTCGGAGGAGTTATCCGGACAAATGATGTACCCTATAAGCAATATTTTGCATAAAAAATGACTAAGTTCAACAATGTGTATTTTGCTGAAAAATTGTCAAAAATCAAAATCAAAGTAGTACGCACATCTTTGATATATGCACAATCAACCTGCAAAATAAAAGTTTCCTACCATAAAAACTGTAGGAGGAGTTAACTGGACAAATGATGTACCACCAGTGATGACGGACGGACGGACTGACTGACTGACGGACCAGTCAAAAACTATATACCCTCCGCAACTATTATGCATGGGGTATAATAAAAGTGGATTTATAACCTAATTCAACATTTTTAACTCGAAAGCCATGAAATGGCTGGAGAGTTCTTAAATGACAAGAAAAAAACACGTGAGGCTTCAAGCCTATTAACAGCTCTAAAAGATGATCTTCGTGCTTCCAATAATATATAGTGCGCAAGTTTCTTTCAAAATCGTACACATTATATTTCTTCATTTTCTTGAGTTGAATACGGTGTTGTTATATTAAATTGAAAACAATATGCATGTTTATCAAATTTCTCGTTCTTTTATATTGCATCTCGGATCAACGTGCATGCCGCGCAGTAATTTATCAAGATGAAATAACATTTGTTTATGAGTATTGCATATTTATAGCAATGAAATCGACATGCATACGAAATCACACAATCCGATTATTTTCACGTATTCATGGTATTGCGGAATAACGTAATATATGCAGACGTATGCAGCAGTTCTTTGGATGACACGAGTAGATTTTCAGGGCTTTCGAGTTTCAGCTTCATCGGAGTTTTGATTTTTAATCGGCAATGGTCTTTCGAATGTAAACTTTGATTCGTGATTGTAGTTGATCATTTAGGAAACGGGTTATCAAATTTGGAAAAATCAAAGGTTTTGGGAGAATATATTTGAGAGAATTTACGGGATTTTGTGGAATATTTTTAAAAGTATCCACGTGTGATTAATGTTATTTCAAGCATGTATGTTTTCCCACAGCATGTTTGATGTCTGTCTTTCACTGCAGACCAAATCTTAGCTAGTTCCATAGATAATTCAGTAGTTGAAAAAGAGTTACTTACTTGGCGATAATAAACCGTAGTATGCTATAGTTATGACTACGCCTGCTGCATTGGAGGTCTCAAATAGAAACCAGTTTAACTGCAGATACCAGGGCATTTTTTCGTGTATCTGTCCATCTGAAGAAAATTAAAGCATCATGACTCATTTTTAAGTCAAGTGAGATACAACAAATGTCAAAGTGCAGCAAAAAACATCTCTAAAACATGTCAAGTTTCCATTTAATCTTTTTACCAATTAGTCAAGTCGATTCTTTGTCACCAGTCTTAATTGGTAACTCTCTAGTTGTGTGTTGGTTGGTGATAAGGTGACGTTTTTTGTAATGAATTAATTACTGTACTCGTGTTATTTATTTATTTGAGTTTTTTTTTGTTTTTTATGATTTTTTCCTTTTTTTGTTGTTGTTGTTTTGTGAATGTTTATCATGATTTGTTAGTTATTTGTTACACTGGGTCAATGCCTCTACTGGTGGACTGTTAGTCTGTTAGTCCCCTAGGATATTCAACAGCCCAGTAGTCAGTACTTTGAAAAACTTTGAAAACTAAAGAGTATCTCCCTCATGCAAAGCTCTGTCCTTAAGCTTGTTTCGGCTTTCCATTAAGACTGGTAATTTGTTCGCTGTAAATTTATAAATATCTTTGGGTTAATTGTCTTCTAATTATTTTGATTTTATCTGCAGATGTTAAGAGACATCAGTTGTCGAAATGTTTATATGCAGAAACTGAATTTACAGTAAGTTCGGTAATATACTAGGCAAAAAAAAAAGGAAACGTTACACTTTCGTGTAATTTGCAACGGACTTGGAATTCGATGTCTCATATCTTTTTAAAAAAAAAATCGAAACGACTGGAAATTTTCACAGAATGTTTATTTAACCCAAAGCTTCAGTTTCGTTAAAAAAATGAAAATTAATTTTTACAGTTTTTGAGATTCCAAAAAGTGCCCTTTTCCCCCAAAAAATTGAAAAATATTAATTGCAACAGAAATTGACGAACATAAACATTACCTCGTAAAAAATTGAACCCTTTACAAACTAAGATAACAAAATAGTGCGCATTTCAAAAATGTATTGCTCATTTTGATTCGATTTTTGCGACACCCGTTTTCCAGTCTTCCAAACTGAAGTTGCCAATAACACATTGCATAAGCCTTCAAAATGAAGAAAACGCTAGGATGATTTCCTTTTTAGCACAAAGATTAAATTTTATAAAAGAATAAAGTCACAGATAAGTACAAATTAAAATAGACAGTAACGTTTCTTTTTTTTTGGTCAGTATATGTTATTATGTATTTTTATTTTTAATTCATGTATTACTGCAGTCATTAAGTTGGTTATTTTTGATTCATGTGTTTTTGTAGTCTTTAAGTTGGTTATTTTTTATTCATGTATTTCTGTAGTCTTTAAGTCAGTTATTCTTTTATTCATGTATTTCTGTAGTCTTTAAGTGGGTTATTCTTTATTCATGTATTTCTGTAGTTTTTAAGTTGGTTATTTTTTATTCATGTATTTCCATAGTCTTTAAGTTGGTTATTTTTATTCATGTATTTCTATAGTCTTTAAGTTGGTTATTTTTTATTCATGTATTTCTGTAGTTTTTTTTAGCTGGTTATTAAAATTTGTTATTTTTTATTCATATATTTCTGTAGTCTTCAAGTTTGTTATTTTTTATTCATCTATTTCTTTAGTCTTCAAGTTGGTATTTTTATTCATATATTTCTGTAGTCTTTAAGAGGGCTATTTTTTATTCATATATTTCTGTAGTCTTACGGCTGGTTGTTTTTTTATCATTTTATTTCTGTAGTCTTTAAATGGGTTATTTTTATTCATATATTTCTGTAGTCTTTAAGTTGGTTATTTTTTATTCATGTATTTCTGTAGTCTTCAAGTTGATTATTTTTATTCATGTATTTCTGTAGTCTTTAAGTGGTTTATTTTTTATTCATATATTTCTGTAGTCTTTAAGTTGGTTATTTTTATTCATGTATTTCTGTAGTCTTGAGTTGGTTATTTTTGATAGTTGTAATTCTGTAGTTGTTTGATACATCTATGTTAGTCTGATTTTTTATTATCTTTATTTATTTATTTGTTTATTATTCTTTTTTTTGTTTCTTGTGATTCGTGTATTTCTTTAGGTATGGGATAATTGAAAGGCATTGTTAAATAGTTTGTGGTAAAGTTAAAAATTTATCGTTTTGGATGTCCTGTTTTTTACTTTGAAGATACAACTGTTTATTTTTCTGTTCAATATTTGTGGTTAAGCATACAATAAATTAAACTATTTCTTGTGATAGAATACACAGTTTTCTGATAAATTTATTTTTTTTATTGGATAGTTGTGTCTAATCCTCTATATTTTGTTTAAATTCTAACTATTCTATTATACCTGTTTTATAATACAAAATATCCTTCCTCTTACAGTGGACGTACACAGCAGCAACAAAGTCAACCAAGTTGGAAATCACCAAAAATATATATCCCCATTTTGTTACATACGTGAAATAAACTTCTAGTCTGTTATCAAATGCTACTGATGCAGGTACAGAACTACTATCAATAAAGAAAATGTAGAAGTCCGCCAGCAACCAACTTAAATGCCACAAAGCACAAACACCAGTCCAGATAGGATATAACAGTCGTGGACCACACTGAAAATCAATAAACATAGGTAATCAACGATTACAAAGTTCGCCTCGTTGTGGCACTTTATCGCAGTAACCAAATTTTGCCTGAATGCCGACATACTATCAAAATTGCATGCATTAGCAAGGTTACCTGAACCAACAATGCACAGTTACTAATGAATACATTAATGTAAGTCATTCATGAGTAAAATGTAGGTTTAAGTGACATAATTTTGTGTCTAGATGCTGAGCTACCATCACAGATGCATGCACATGCACATGCAAGATGATCCTACCATGTACAGTACATGAGATCTGATCCCTGACATGAACTTGAATGTAAGTCACTCAAGCGGAAAATATAGGCCAAAGTGACCTAATTTTGCCTGGATGCTGACCTACCATCAGAGATGCATGCACATGCAAGCTTAGATGATCCTACCATGTACAATGACTGAGATCTGAACTCGGACGTAAACTTGAATGTAAGTCACTCAAGCGGAAAATATAGGTCAAAGTGACCTAATTTTGCCTGGATGCTGACCTACCATTAGATGCATGCACATGCAAGGTTAGATGATCCTACCATGTACAGTGACTGAGATATCAACTCGGACGTAAACTTGAATGTATGTCACTCAAGCGTAAAATATAGGTCAGAGTGACCTTATTTTGCCTGGATGCTGACCTACCATTCGAGATGCATGCACATGCAAGTTTAGATGATCCTACCATGTACAGTGACTGAGATATCAAATCGAACATAAACTTGAATGTAAGTCACTCAAGCGGAATATATAGGTCAAAGTGACCTAATTTGATCTGGATGCTGACCTACCATCAGAGATGCATGCACATGCAAGGTAAGATGATCCTACCATGTACAGTGACTGAGATCTGAACTCGGA
>MJUU01019926.1:20070-53317 GCA_002080025.1 Modiolus philippinarum
AGATGATCCTACCATGTACAGTGACTGAGATCTGAAGTCGGACGTAAACTTGAATGTAAGTCACTCAAGCGGAAAATATAGGTCAAAGTGACCTTTTTTTTTGCCTGGATGCTGACCTACCACCAGAGATGCATACACATGCATAGTTAGATTATTGTATTATGCATAGTAACTGAAATATGAACTTGAATGTAAATTTGAATGCAAGCCACTCAAGCGGAAAATATAGGTCAGAGAGACCTAATTTTCTTGGAGGCTGTGAGTTAACCCAAGATGGACCTGCATGTAAAGTTTGATGACCCTACACTGCATAGTTACTAAGATATATACCCAAATGCGGACGAGGACGCCGGGGGTACTCCGATAGTCCCCCTCAACTTCGTTGAGGCGAACTAAAAATCGTGCAACAATACAGCACGTTCGTAATTTTCTGAAAATCGAACTTTTGACTTTATTAAGCAACACTGCTTCTAAACTCTTTCTGTGCTTACAGTTGGGATGAAAAAAGGAGAACATTTTTTTTCTTCTCTTAAACAGTTCTTAAAACATTGCTAAAACATTGGAGATAAATGTCATTTTAATTACTTAATCAAAATTTTAACAAATGATATCATTTGCCTTGGTCAAAATGAAAAGTTTATGCACCTTAACTTTTCATGCCTTTGATAGAATGAAATTTGTACGCACCCATGATTATACGAAACGTAAAAGCTAAACTATGTAGGTATCTCTGATAAGACAAAAACAATATATACGTACCTCTGATAAGACGAAAAGCTTAGGCGAATAATGGTTAAATCCAAAATTACTGCATTTAAATTCTTTTCTCAACTCCTGACACTTAGGCATGTTAACCTTTAAATAAACAGTAAAAATACTGACACTTATGCAATGCAACCCTCAAATAATACGGTCAAAATATAGCATTTTCCATTGATTAACAAACCATTGATTTATCCACTTTTTTACCATTTTGGGGCCATTTAGGGCTTGCTTTATGGTGTGAGGTTCCTCACTGTGTTGAAGACCGTACGGTGACCCCTAGATGCTTTGTTTTTGGTCGTTTTAACCTGGATATGGGATGTTGTCTCCTTGACATTTACCCCATTTATTTATCATTTTTTCTGTGGTGAACCATCGCTGAGCTACGAAGTACTTTTTAGCCGAGTTGCAACGTAGTAGAACTCGGCTATTGGTTTGGTGTTGCGGGCGGGCGGGCATCAAACATTGGTTTCCGGATGATAACACAAAAATTTTACATCCAATTGCAATGATACTTGAATATGTTGTTGGGTACCAGAAGAGGAGGAACCCTACTAATTTTGGAGAAGGTAGGTTGAAGGTCAAGGTCATGGTGACCCAAATAGACGAAAATTTCAGAAAAATTTGTTTTACATTCAATTGAAATTAGATATGTTGTTGGATACCAGGAGAGGAGGAATCCTATTGATTTTTAGAAAGTAGGTCCTACTGACCGAAAATAGACTGAAAATTACAGAAAACTTTGGTTTCCGGATCATGCGGATGATACCTCAAAAAGTTTACATCTAATTGAAATGAAACTTTAGTATATTATTAGGTACAAGAATTGGAGGAACCCTATTGATTTTGGAGAAAGTAGGTCAAAGTTCAAGGTCACGGTGACCGAAGATGGACTGAAAATTTCAGAAAAATTTGGTTTCCTGATGATAACTCAAAACGTTTACATCCAAATGAAATGAAACTTGGATATATTGTTGGGTACTAGAAGGGGAGGAACCCTGTTGATTTTGGAGACATTATGTCAATGGTCAAGGTCACAGTAACCAAAAACAGACTGAAAATTTCAGCAAAATTTGGTTTCTGGATGATAACTCAAAAAGTTTACATCCAATTGAAATGAAACGTGGATATACTGTTGGATACCAGGAGTGGAGGAAACATATCGATTTTGGAGAAAATAGGTCATTGGTCAAGGTCGGTAAGGTCACAGTGACCGAAAATAGATTTATATATTGAAATGCCAAGACGAGAACCTAGAAAATAGACCTGCTTGAATTCTTAGAATTTTGGATATTAGGTAGGAAAGATAATAAAAAGTCAATTTTAGAAATATTTGGGTCTTCACCTTAACTTGGTCACATAATATTTGCAGTTGCAACTCGGCTTGTGCACCCTGGTGCCATTTAGATTTTTTTTCATATGATCATTTATTGGCATAAATGAAAAACTAATGTCTATAATTACAGATGTGCAATACCAGGTTAGATATAATTAAAGTGTAAGATTAAAAGAATTGACTTTTTGTTGCATATATTCTAAAAAGCATGGCAATCAAAATTTATACTGAAAATAAGCCCTTTGTTGTTTACAAAGCTATAAAAGTTATTTAAGGTTTTGTGATTTTTCTGATTTGTATGTTTGCCATTTCTGTAATTTGACCTCCAGTCCTCGCACCTTGTTGATAAAAATATCCTGCTCCAATTCACCTGCAGTTGTTGAAACAAAGGACCAAAGAAATGGGATTCTTGTGTAGGAGGAGAGATAATCTAAAATAGTATGAACATAAGAGCTTGGTGTGCATTTATGTAGAGGGTGGGGCATTTATATATCGTGAATGCGTTAAGCCTTTATAATCTTTATTATATTGGTGTCATCATAATCCTTTGTTGTTTTTAATTGTATTTGACTCCCCTTAAAGTACAAGCTTCATACCTTTTCATATTTTTTTTTCAGATATATAAAATTAATTGCAAGTCTTCCATGGAAGACGTGTATTGCCTACACTGTTGATGTCTTTTATCGTCGAAACACAAATCTCTAGGTCATTAAACAGGAAGCAAATGTTCGACAAACCTGAATTGGTAAGTGCAATATGGAATCCCATAATAAAGTCACATAAAAAATTTCATGTGCCTGTGATTTTCTAGGTGATATTTTAGATGAGAAAAGTGTTACGAATAAGAGTTGTCAGAAGACAATATAGCTCGCACCGGGAATAAGAGTGACCAATATGCACAATGAATTTGAAAATTAAACATTTCCATAATTGTAATGCTATAATGAGTTGTGAGAAGACAACATAGCTCGCCGGGGATTCCAGTAACCTCAATGCACAATAAATTCGAAAGTAATAGAAAGCTTTCTTCACAAGAAAGTCACATATGAAATATAAACACCCTATCACTAAACAACTTAATTCTAGAAGCAAAGTTAAAGTTTTAAAAAAAAAATGCCCTCAGGGCAAGGTCAAGGTCAAAATGTCTACAAATATGGTACCTTTAGAAAGCTCTCATCAAAAGAAAGTCTCATACCAAATATGAACACCCTTACACTAAACAAGTTAATTCTAGAAGCAAAGTTAAAGTGTTTAAAAAATTACCCTCAGGGCAAGGTCAAGGTCAAAATGTCTACAAATATGGTACCACAAGAAAGTTCTCACCATAAGGAAGTTACATACAAAATATAACCACCCTACCACTAAAGGCCTACCTTCTAGAGGCAAGGTTTAAAGTTTTTTAGAAATTGCCCTCAGGGCAAGGTCAAGGTCAAAATGTCTACAAGTATGGTACCAGAAGAAAGCTCTCATCATAAGGAAGTTGCATACCAAATATGAACACCCTACAACTAAATGCCTACCTTCTAGAGGTAAGGTTAAAGTTTTAAAAAAATTGCCCTCAGGGCATGGTCAAGGTCAAAATTTCTACAAATATGGTACCACTAGAAAGTACTAATCATAAGGAAGTTACATACTAAATATAAACACCCTACCGCTAAAAGCTTACCGTCTATAGGCAAGGTTAAAGTTTTTTGAAAATTGCCGTCAGGGCAAGGTCAAGGTAAAAATGTCTACAAGTATGGTACCAGAAGAAAGCTCTCTTCATAAGGAAGTTACATACCAAATATGAACATCCTACAACTAAATGCCTACCTTCTAGAGGCAAGGTTAAAGTTTAAAAAAAATTGCCCTCGGGGCATGGTCAAGATCAAAATTTCTACAAATATGGTACCACTAGAAAGTACTCATCATAAGGAAGTTACATACTAAATATAAACACCCTACCGCTAAAAGCTTACCGTCTATAGGCAAGGTTAAAGTTTTTTGAAAATTGTCGTCAGGGCAAGGTCAAGGTCAAAATGTCTACAAGTATGGTACCAGAAGAAAGCTCTCATCATAAGGAAGTTACATACCAAATATGAACACCCTACTACTAAAATCCTACCTTCTAGGGGCAAGGTTAAAGTTTTAAAAAAAAATTGCCCTCAGGGCATGGTCAAGGTCAAAATTTCTACAAATATGTTACCACTAGAAAGTACTCATCATAAGGAAGTTACATACTAAATATAAACACCCTACCGCTAAAAGCTTACCGTCTATAGGCAAGGTTAAAGTTTTTTGAAAATTGCCGTCAGGGCAAGGTCAAGGTCAAAATGTCTACAAGTATGGTATCAGAAGAAAGCTCTCATCATAAGGAAGTTACATACCAAATATGAACACCCTACCACTAAAATCCTACCTTCTAGAGGCAAGGTTAAAGTTTTTTTTAAAAATTGCCCTAGGGGCAAGGTCAAGGTCAAAATGTCTACAAGTATAGTACCAGAAGAAAGCTCTCATCACAAGGAAGTCACATACCAAATATCAACATCCTAGCTATTCAGATCTCAATTCCATAAGACAGGTTAAAGTTTTGCTGACGCCGACGACGCCGACGCCGACACCGGGGGTATGACAATAGCTCTCCGGACATTCGTCCCGGCGAGCTAAAAATTTAATGTGACATAAGGAGGTCACATTCCAAATAGGAACTCCAATGGCTGAAAGAATAACTTTCTTTGAATTGAACTCAAAGTAATGTCAAGGTCAAAAACTGCCAGAAAGCTCTAATCATATGAAAATCTCATACCGAATATAAACACCCTATTACCATACAACTACTTTCTAGAAGCAAGGACATTTTCAAGAAAAATCCGAAAATTTTCGTTAGTATTTCGTTGGGTTGTGAACCATTTGTGGCCTTTTAGCAACGTATTTGGGTATAGAAATAGCAGTTATGCGAACTCCTTGTAAAACTTGTACAAAAAGGTTTTCATTTTATATACTCTCTTCATAAATGTGAGGTACACATTTTTCCAAATTTTCTTTGATTTGTCTAAGAGGAGGAGCTGATCCATCATTGCTTGAAGGTTACGTCCATGCTGCTCACGGAAATGACTGATATGTCCCGAGATATGTACCATGTTTTGAGCGGAAAACGTCTATTCTGATTTACCCGTTATATGTAAGAAAAACAGCAGTAGCGTGGACTTTGCAGAATTCGTAGCAATGAAATTCAATTTTTTTATGGAATGGCCATTTGATTCCAAGGGGAAGTGGCATTTTTTTTAAAGCCAGAATATCTATATAGTCTATAATATTTTTCAGGTCTGAAAAAAAAATTAAACCACTTAAGGGCAAAATTGTTTATTTTCAGTACTGTAGAATCTGGAGGTCAGAATATTTATTTTCACGTTTAATTAGGCAAGTATAAACTGACATGTCCCATCTCAGATTCAAATTGTCGTCAGGCGCGGATTCAGGAAATTTGAAAAGGGAGGTAAAGAGAAAAAACGCCGAGCGGAGCGAGGCGCGAAGAGTTCTTGGGTATTTCTTAGTAAAATACTAGGATTTTCATTAAAAAAATACATGATTGTCCAAAAAAGGGGATTCCAAAAATATTCGTGTATAGGAAACATACAACTCATACGAAAATATTTAAGGAAAAAATAAATTATTTGCATGAAAACTTTTTTCATAGGCCTGCAAAATAGTTTTCTTTTTACATTATTTAATTCAAATAAGTAGATTTATAGCAGAATAGTATAATTCAAATAAGTAGATATAGCCCCATTAGTGTGTGTGTATTTTTTTTTTTCGTAAAATAGACAGATTGAATTTCTCACCACAGCTGTATACCACAAGTCGTCAATAGTTTGTTCACGCGTTTCAGATCAGTAACCTATGGAAAGTGTTCGAGTGCTTTAAAGTTTCCTGGGGGTACCTCACCGGTACTTTTGTTATCTTAAAGGCCTTTTTCACAACTAATCAAGAGCAATTTGTATGTCTAGCTTTTACTGCTCATATTTTCACTATGTAGGTATATCAATTAACGCCAGATGGCAGCACATTCAAAATGGGAAAAACTAAAGATTTGTGGTTAAAGGAACATAACTCGAGTCAAAATCAAAAGACCACACGCAAAAACTACAAAAATTTACATTTTTAACAGTAAAGCCAAAAAATTCCATAGGTCCGATTGTAATGAAATTTGCACTGCAGATATGTGAAGTATAAATCTTCCATATGCTGGATGGGTTTTAGTGGGTTCCCAAGTTAACCTACTGAAAATGCGGTTTTATGGAAATTTACCATCATATGAAATTTTTAAAAATCTGGCATTTTTTTATATCCAAATATTAAAAAAACAAACATTGTGCAGAAAGAATGTTTACATTCCCAAATTACATATTTTACCTATATCAAACATTTAATTACATTATTTCACAATAAAATATCAATTCAAACAAAAGGTCACAGATTTCTATCCGGAGAGTTAACTAACCTGATTCTTTACTGATATGCCTACACTATGTCTATTGCGACTTTTGTTTAAATCTTATTTGAAATGTTTTCGGTATTTGCGAAGGATTTAAAAAAAAATCGATTGCCAACAAGACAATGGTCCGTGTAGATGTGGTAATGTTACATGAACTAACCCGACTAAGAATATCTTACCTTTATTTATCTTATATTCCACTTTTTGCTAGAGATACAAGGCAAAGTAAAATAGGAATTAGTAAATTCTTAATACTTTTGTATCCTACTTATAAACTTCCTGTTCGTGGTTGTTCATTTTTAACAACATCCGTCATGTGGTACATTTTTTATTTGTCGTTCTCAGGCAGAGCATTTGATTTTTAGTATTTTGGCATGATCATATAATATGTAAAAGTATACACAGGGTATTGAACATTCTACAAGAAAGTACGTGACTTTGTAGCCCGGTTTTAGGCTTATGTCAACAAGATATAGTTTAGGGACCGACCATTTAACCTGAAGGGGGGGTTATGGTTTTTTTTCTGGACAGAAAATTTTTTTCGCGCTTTGCAAATTATTTATTTTTTGCACGCGTATCAACAAAATATTTTTTTTCAAAATTAACATTATTTTTTGGGGCAGAAAGCCTCATTCAGAAAATTTTTTTTCATCATTTTGGCAGCCAAAATATTTTTTTCACATAAAATCAGATCCAAAATATTTTTTTTAGAAAAAAACCATAGCCCCCCCCTTCAAGTTAAATGGTCGGTCCCTTAAGGTTAAAGGTCCCCTTTTCAGTTCAATGTTAAATCTATGGGAATTTTGTGTAAAACCCCCAGCTTAAACGGCTTGCCGCTTTATTCCAAAAATGTATCTGTAAATTAGTGAGATAATTGCCCATGCAAAGCTACAATCATTTTATGCTAGTATCAACAAATTTAATGATTTTGCAGAAAAAATCTTGAAAATATTGTGGTAGTTGGATGTTTTCTGGGACAAAAATGAGGTCTGTTCGAATGAATTACCGTTTTTCATATTGATTATCATAAATGACTCATTCATTTGTTCATAAAACTTGCAACGAATGGTAGCTTTGTATGCATAAACGAAACAGCTATATGCAAACATAGTTTGGTGAAGAACCAACAAGTCGTTAAGGCTGGGGGTTTTACATAAAAGTTCCATAATTATGTTTAACATTGGACTGAAAAAGGGGTCTTTAACCTTAAGACAAGTCTGTCTGTGGACAAAAGATAAAATAAAACTGTTTGACAAAAGTTGTCAGAAAATATTAGACATTCAAAGTTATGTCTTTTTAGGACAATAAAAGTGAGAAATTGTAACTATTTTTTTCTGGACATAGGTCAATATTTGTTCCAAGTCTTCAATGGCAATCTGAGCTAATTGACAGATTGAGTCTTTATTTCCTATTCCAAAGTAATATTATTTGTTTAAGGTTTTTAACCTTGCCATGGTCACATATTAACTGCGAAATCTAAGGTTATGGTACACTTTAATAAATTGTGGGTTTTAAAGAGGGATTTATCGTAAAAACATGAAGACTTACCTGTTTACTGCTGTCAATTTTCCTGTCTGTCTGAACATTGTTTATCGGGTATGATACGCTCCGTTGCTTTCTTCACAATACCCGTATACCGTGTCAGGTAATCTCGAACTGATGGTATATTCACGGGTATCATTCCGTTTATCGAGAAAATTGCACATGAAGGACTAGGTAATGGCAGTCAAGTATTGCGGATCTGGCAATGCTTCGTGAAGGACTTTTTTATCGAGGAAAACATTGAAGGTCAATGGTTATTTCATTATATTCTATTTATATGAAAAAGAAAGGAAATGGGGTAAATGTCCAGGAGACAGGTTAAAACGACCCACAACAAATCATCTAGGGGTCGCCGTACGGTCTTCAACACAGTGAGGAACCTCACACCATATAGCAAGCCCTAAATGGCCCCCAAAAGGTAAAAAAGTGAACAAATCAATGGAAACAAACCACATCCATAACCCGAATATCAAGAAACTAATTTTTTATAAGACGACAAGGACAAGCCAATAACCAACATATTCCTGACTTGGCCGACAGGCGCAAAAATTGCAGTGGGGTTAAACTCGTTTTCTTGGATCCAAACCCTCCCCCTATGTGTGGTGAATGGCTAAAAAATAAATGCACAAAAAAGACTCACAGTAACTTAAAATCAAACTAGAAAAAAGTCCAACTTATCAAGACGAGTACCCTTACAATGAAGTACATAAAACATGAAGACAATACACACGGGCACTGTCTAGACAAATGCTCGCAGTTATGTAGATAAATGTCTAAAATCTAAATATGTCTGTCAAAATGGTTCAACAATACCTATTGTTGAATGCCTATACGACATCAAGATGTAGACAGGAATTAAGGCCCTGTCCTTTTCTATGCATCGTGTGCGTTTTTGTCACATGTACATTCACTCCATATCCTTTCATTTTTCCTATCAATCCATGTTAAATTCATGGTTGGAAAGTACTTAGTTTTCTTAAAAACGTTAAAAGCAGACTCCACATCCGCATTTTCTACGCGAAGATATGGTTTCAAAAGGTGTTATTTCGTTTATTTTATTTACAAAATAGACTTAATTTTCAAGATATTGATTTACTTATATATTGCAATAACCAATGAACTCATTTATGCATAAAAATAATTCTATATACAATATATCTACATTGAAAACATAAAAACTGATATTTTCTGCTCGTGAAGGATCAAGCAACAAACAAGGTATTTATACTGCATGGAGCGCGGAGTTTTTCCATCCATTTTGGCTGCAATGTTTCGCGGCCAGGCTTCCGGTATTATAACCTGACCAACCCGCATAGACCGGGCATTCCCCTATCCATCAACTGGGGACGCGCCGGGCAGCTCTGTAGCCGGAATCCCTGAAAACCGAGGTGCCGGGAATTTGTAAATTAATATAAAACTATTAAAGTATAATTAAACCTCATCAAATGCAAACTAGGCATCCACATTATGAAATTATGTGAAATTTGAAGTGCATTTAAAGCCTTCTACCTTACGTTATAACACACACTAGAAAAAAAGAAGGGAAACGGGGAATTTGTCAAAGAGACTGTCTGGTTCAACATGAATAAAGTCAACGAAATTCTAAGTACCGAAGTTACTGTGAATTTAATTTCTGCATATGCGCATTTCGACAACTTATGTTTCTTCAGTGCAGATAAAATCTAAACGTTTGGAAGACCATTGATATACTAATAAAGAATCGGTTAATAATTTTAGAGAGCATTATTAACTACAATAAAGTGCATTTTATAGCTGATTTTTCTAAAGTAATGAAATATTAAAGTAATGATTTATCTTGAAACGTAATAAATATTGCATACGTTATCCAAAGTATCTGTTTGAATTTGTTAAGTTCTCATTTTATTACTTAAACTGTTATATGTCCAATTCATCATCCTGCAAATGGAATTGAACACAATTTTTGTTGTATTTTTGTCATTGTTATGGTGATTGAGTGTACAAATTTTCATGAAGATCTGACTTACTGTCTTCGAGAACTCAGCTTAAACGCAAAGGCGAACCTGCAGTTTGACGGACAGAGG
Organism: Modiolus philippinarum; assembly: GCA_002080025.1. Lineage (NCBI taxonomy): Eukaryota > Metazoa > Mollusca > Bivalvia > Mytilida > Modiolidae > Modiolus > Modiolus philippinarum. The sequence continues at coordinate 30,248 of MJUU01019926.1, forward strand.
TAAACGAACGAACGAACGAACGAATAAGACGGCTTCCCTTTAAAGTTAAAAATTATTGAGAAATATTTCAATTTGTGTTATTTTACAAATCAATATTTTAATTTTATTTAAAATGATAATTTAAGGGGGTAGACCTGGGGAAGCCTGACATTTTCCACTCGTTTAATATTTTCAGTATTAAAACTACACATGCTCATGTCGACTTTGAGCAATTTTCAACAATTTTTACCATCCCGTTCCATGTCTAGTGGTCATCAAAGATACCCTGTTCCTCATATTATTTGATCCGCTCAGGACTTGACTAAATATAGAAGGGTCGTGGCGTTTCTCAACACAGGTTGTCAAGGCCCCGCTGCTTTCAGTACTCTTATCAATAGTTGCCATTTTCACGTAGCAATTTCCCGACGAGATCTCTCGGGGAATCTGTGTACAATTCTCTTAGTACCAGTATTATGTTCCTATTGTTCACTTTAATATTGAAGGCTTGACAATGAAGACATACTGCAGTATATGTAAATTAATGTTTAATTGTACATGGAAATGACGGACATATGCGATCATGATTACCACCATGTCCATGAACTATGAAATGAATTATTTATTAAAGTATACTTTGATTCAAGAAAAATATATACCAATTAATTTGGTCTTGTTTCTGTCAAATTTTCTCACTCTTATTTTACTTGAATTGCAAAGTTTGATTCAAGTCCATTAATAATATGATACGAGTCGATGCAAAATAATTCCTACCTCTCAGTAAATTCCCTAAACGCTGATTGGTCAAACGACATCACGCGGTGACCGTATATTCAATATGGGGTGACCGTGAAAAATATACAGTTAGCAGCCATTACACGACGTCAACATTTAAACATCAATACTTTTGTTGCGGTTTTCACAATTTTTTATATGTTTGCTGGACTTTCGGTAGGATATATGTTAGTGACCTAATATGGTATATGCATATATTACCTATGGTATAAGTTCCTATTAATCTCATTGGCTAATACCCTCACGTAGTGATTTTGTACTTCAAAATGTTTTTGCTTTCCTCTCCTTTACCGTTGCACATCATCACATTGCTGGCTAATATCAACCGTAATGTGACCAGAAGAAAAGACCGAGTTCCTCTCATGAAAGTTCTGAATGACATTATATACAAACGATGTGAAAAATGTTGAGCTCAAGATTTTAACCCCAATCTTTGATTGGATATGGTTTAACGTCTACTCAGCAATATTTCAGATAAATTTTGTATATCAAGACAAGTTTGCCAATAAAATATCACTTTTGTGTATGAATAGGGTCATGGAACTGGAAATTCTGAGTGCCACATGAGTGAAATCGATAGGGACAGGGAATTTTGCCTTGTAGCCGATCACCTACGGACAACTCAAAAAGAGCTTGCTTCGTGGTTTTTTAACGTGCAGGAAGCACGGCATTTCTTCCAACACGTGGACCAGAGTTTACATACTAGTCGAAAGATGGGTTATGTATTTATTCACCCCGCACAACCATGGACATCCAGTGTTGGAGGGGTTTTACTCCGCAGCCTGGAATACTGGTTCCTATTTCTATATCCCGGGCTTCTCACGGGGTTTCAATCTTTGAAAATTCCCTTTTAACTCAAACAACACTGTACATCTTTGCTAGTTTCAAGTGAAATATTGTAATATCGAAGATGTGCACTTATTTCTATTGCTTCCTCCCGGCACCTGAATCGGTTTTCAGGGGCTTCGGCTAGAGAGCTACTGGACACATCCCCGCGGTCGGGTAGTTGATAGGGGGTCACCCTGTCTATGAGGGATAGTCAGGTCATAATACGGAAAACCTGACCACGAACCATTGTAGCCAAACTGTGGAGAAAAGCCATGCTCCATGCATGCAGTATAAAGACCCCTTCTATATTTTTCCAAGGAGTGCAGACTAACTGGGGTCGTTTAAAAGGCTAAATTTCCTGCCCATGCCAATTTCTTCCCTTTTCAAGTGGCAATCAAAACTCGTTTGAGCCGGTTGTTTCTTCCAACTTTATTTCTTTCTTCTTTTACTTATGTTTTGAATTTATTAACTTGTTCTCGCCTTGATATAGCTGACATATTGCTCACTGGACGTAAAACTCTTAACTAATCAATCAAGAAATATATTGCTTCCTCTGCACCATTATTATTAACCGGTTTATCATAGCATCATGAACAGAGGTATTGTACTAATTATCATATTACACTTCATTAATATTACTACAATATCACATATACTTAATTAATTTATTTAAATATGTAATGGCGGCGTAGAATTTTATTTATAATGTTAATCCATTGCTTACATTTGTCATATCTATTTCTGAAATTTTATTTTCAGATTTCCGATTGCAGCATTTATCATTTACGAAAATACGCAGTTTGTAACATGCAAATAGCACCATATGAGTTATTGGTATACCAACAAAAACAGTCACTACTATATAAATAATTGTTGTTTGAGGTTTATCCCAGTCTAAAATAATATATATAGCTGCTCCATCTCCTCCTAATTGATAAATTGCAGAAAACAGTACATACACAACTCCAAAAATAAGTGAATAAATAACGTGTATAATACGAATTGGTTTTGCGCAGACAAAAAGATTCAGCAGAATATAGACAGTGTTTATTCCATGTTTTGCTATACTTATTGCGTTTCCAGCTGAAAGAGAAGAGAAAAAAAGTTATATAAATGGTCTATTCATTAGCATTTGCTTTAGTGTAATTTGATTGAAGTAAAGAAACAACACTTATATATTGACTTTAGTTTCCTCGTTAAATGTTGGCTACACTGTAGTCATATAATGTGACATTCAACCATATTCATTTGGAGCGAAAAAACAGCTATTTTTAATTAAATTGTTAGGAAAAGAAAACGAGACCATTACATCTTGATAAAATGCTAATTGAAATGCTCAAGATCTACTTAGAATGTACATTTTCTGTCTTGAAGTGATAGATCTATTGCAGTCTTTCGGTGATGCTTAAGAAGAATCCGGATAATTAAATGCAAGGTAGTAATTATATATTCAGTCATCTGATAAATTCATCATGCAAACTCAAAAATCCCTGGTTCCCTAACAACTTGTCTCTGCACTGACGAGACGTAAATAGTCGAAATAGTTTTTATTTTAACTTAGGTCACATGGTAGTTATTGCGTTTCAATCCTTTACAATATTAAAGATACATAAGTCAACGCGTTACACCATACTTACTTGGTGACAGTAAACCATAATAAGCTATAGTTATTAATACACCAATTGTACTGCTGATCTCAAATGTGATCCAGCTTAGTTTTAGATACCAGGGCATCTCTATTGCTTCATCTGTGAAAAAAATGAAGCAACTGGTATAAGCTGATCTAAATACATATTTAATAAAAATGTTCCAATAGAACGAAAACCCACACTTTAACATCTTTCGGTGATTTTCCTGGTGCTTGATGTTATATGTACAAAAGAGATGAAAATTTTCGAATTGTAGTGTTTCAGGTGTTAGTAATTTTTTATACTCGTGTATTCGAAATGTTTACTATTTTATTGTATACTCGTTTTTCCTTGATTTGTAGTCAATATTTCATGGATCTTCCTGGCAGTGCGTCCATCATCCGATGTGTCCAGCAAACTACTTTGTCAAAATATAATTTTTCATCGATGTGTCCAAATTTTATTTTTCACCAATATTGCTACAACTGCGCTCCATTGGAGGATCCAAAGGGGGAGGGGGGTTCCGGGGTTTTGAACCCCCATTTTTTCGGACAATCATCTATTTTTTAATTAATATCCTGGTGTTTTACTAAGAAAACACCTTAAAAATTTTCGCGCCTCACTCCGCTCGGCGAAATTTTCCTTCATTTTTTTTATTGGAACCCCCCTTTTCAAATTGCCTGGATCCGCGCCTGCGCTCAATGAATCGTTTAAACAATTTTCAACTGGAAAAGATTCCCGCCAACATATATAATAATTTTTTTAAGGCTATCGGAAAATCCAACATGTTCGGATTAGATCCGAGTCTGTGGACTATTCAGCATGACCACGGACAAATCTAAGAAAAGAAAATCAGTGTGCAGGAGCACAACAATTCATCCGATATGCTGTAAATTAGAGAAGACATAGGGTTTAAACTGTTATAATATAAAAATATATATATTTCTGAATACCAACAATAATAAAAAACCAGAGGCTCCCAGGAGCCTGTATCGCTCACCTGGCTTTCAGTTGCAATATCTTGAACTGTTTTTAAAGTCTGATCATATTTTACTATATTTCTTTGTTGGGTTTTTTTTGACAAAAAACGTTCTTGCTAAGGACCACTTTCGACACCAGTTTTGAAGTCGAGACGTCATTTTGTAAATGGCAGTCAACAAACAATTTTCAACACCGGTTTTGAAGTCGCAACATCAATATCTATTTGGAAACCAAATTTCATTGAAATTGGACAATGTTGAATTTTCCCGCCTTTTTATGCGGCCATTTTAAAAATGGCAGTCAACGAACAATTTTTAAAATCAGTTTTGAAGTCGCCACAGCATGGCAAACATTTCATCAGTTTACACTTGACCTTCATCTTCTATAGTTTAAGGAATACAAAATGAAAAATACGAAAATTTAAAAAATTCGGTGAAAAAAGGCAATAACTCCTACAAGGGCTTGAAGTTGCGACATCAATATCTATTTGGAAACCAAATGTCATTGAAATCTGACAATGTTGAATTTTCCCGCCTTTTTGGCGGCCTTTTTGAAATTGCGGTCAACGAACAATTTTCAACACCGGTTTTGAAGTCGCAACATCAATATCTATTTGGAAGCCAAATTTCATTGAAATCGGACAATATTGAATTTTCCCGCCTTTTTTGGGGCAGCCATTTTTGAAAATGGCAGTCAAGGAACAATTTTCAACATCAGTTTTGAAGTCGCCACAGCATGGCAAACATTTCATCAGTTTACACTTGACCTTCATCTTCTATAGTTTTGGAATACAAAATGAAAAATACGAAAATTTAAAAAATGCGGTGAAAAAAGGCAATAACTCCTACAAGGGCTTATGGATTTTCTTCAAAATTTCGAGGTGGGTAGACCTTGATATGCTGAACATTTTTGCAATTTACACTTGACCTCTATCTGTTACACTTTTTGAAATAAAAAATAAAAAATGCAAAAATTTCGAAAATTTAACGGAAAAAGGGCTATAACTCCGAGATGGGTTTTCAGATTTTCTTCAAAATTGCAGGGCAGGTAGATCTTGCCATGCTGATCATTTTTATTTCAGTCAGATTTTTGATATCTGTTACGGTTTTCGAGTTATTGGCCAAATACTGCAATTTACCCCCATGTTCTATTTTTAGCAACGGCGGCCATGTTGTTTGACCTACCGCCTAATCGAACACAATTTTGAGAAGCCATACTCTGGTGATGATTCAGGCCAAGTTTGGTTACATTTGGCCCAGTGTTTTCAGAGGAGAAGATTTTTGAAATTGTTGACAGACGGACGACGGACGCAGAGTGATGGCAAAAGCTCACATGGCCTTTTAGGCCAGGTGAGCTAAAAATAAGGCTTCTAACAGTTAACCGTTTGCGTGCAATTCACAATGCTATTGCTATGCTTTAATTAATATTTAGCTAGGCTATGGAATAGCCAAGCTATATAGATAGTTCTCGGGGGAAAGTGAGGAGTACGCTTGCGTAGTGAGGAGAACGCATGCCCAGGAGACTATTGACCAATAGGATTTTCAGATTATCGAAAATCAAAATGGCGTCCAGTATCGTCCTGATAAAACGGGGCGGGGTTTAATTTTTCTGTTTCCTGTGGAAGTTGAAACGTATTATAAACATTTACCATAGGTGGTACTGGGAACATGTTTGTATGGGATTGGTATTGCAATATCGCTTAGCTAGATTTATAAATATAGATATGATAAAAAGAATAAGAACAGTAATGTTTAAATTTAAAATCGCTTAGCCAGATTTATAAATATAGATATGATAAAAAGAATAAGAACGCTAATGTATAAATTTAAAACAATAAAGATAAGGTATTGTGCAATAATCAATAATATACAAATACTATAAAAAACACCGCTTTAAAAGGTCGCAAAATGAGAAGTGACTGAATCGATTTATATCATCTACTTATGTTTATAAAGTCAATTTATGTTTATAAAGTCCCCTTGTGTTTTACATTTGCATCAATAGACTTTATTTCATTATCATGATGATATTATTGGTGATTTTTCACTCAGTTTGAAGAAGGCATATGGTATTCAGTTATTGGAGAAATATTACTTTCATTTCTTTTGATATAGTGACTTTATAGGGTATTCTTCAACTCTTTTGTCACATACGCAAACCAATAGAAGAATTTACAAGGAAGTACCGAGAAAGGCTTACTTTAAGTATTGATTTGAGTAAACAAATACATCATGAGCCACCACACCCTTTTCAATCAAACACGCAATTTTCTATCAAAGGCTATTCCATAGCCTAGCGTGTCTTTTTTATTTCATAAAAACCATTATCCGATTTATATCATCTACTTATGTTTATAAAGTCCCCTCGTGTTTTCTAGTTACAATTATAATACCTTTCCAATAATTTATAGTCATACAGTTTATTTCTTTCCATTGTTCAGAAAAAACTATTTACCGGTATATTGTATACAGTTATTCACTGGCTATGAGAACAAGAGCAAGATTATGGTACCCCGAGACATGACTAAGCGGAGGGAAATAGTTGCTGTCGAGGGGAACCATAATCTTGCTATTGTTCGAATAGCCGGTAAATAAGTGTTTTATTACACCGAATGGATTATTATACAGTTATTTGATGGGTATGCAGGCAACAGACCATAATATTTGTCCCGAGGTACTGGGAACCACCAAAGTGTTCTATTGCCCGAGGCCAACAATGTTATGGTCTGTTGCTTTCATACCCATTAAATAACTGTTTTATTACCTTATATTGATACATTTCAAAATAAAACAAATGTATGAAAAGAAAATAATAGGGCTTAAAAACTATCTCAAAACAACTTTCTGACTGTCAGCTTATCAAGAAGAAGTAGCAAATTCAATGTTATACATAAATGAGTTATCAAAGGTAATGGAAATGCATTTGTCTAACAGTATTAAAATATATCGACCATTTTGGTGCTACGTTTTATTTTTTTTCACTGTGAACGTTATTTTTGTCATACATATAGTAGTGACTGGGTTGCAGATTCCCTTAGAAAGTTAAAATGTAAGACACTAGATTTCACGGGACAATAGACTTCATCGGTCAATAGACTCCATCGGTCAACAGACCGCAGCGGTCAATAGACTCCATCGGTCAATAGACCGCACCGGTCAATAGACTACATCGGTCAATAGACTGCACCGGTCAATAGACTCCATCGGTCAATAGACTGTATTGTTATACCTTATTATATTTTCCTTATATAAATGCATTGGGGGAAAATATCGACAATTTGTCTGTTTTATTTATCAAACCAAAAAACGATCTGTGGACCAGTCAACAGTTTTCAGTCTGTTGACCTCAAACAACAGCTGTTTTGTTTGACCCTCTGACTAAACTGTTGCACTCAGCCTTCGGCTTCGTGCAACAGTTCAGTCCTCGGATCAAACAAAACAGCTGTTGTTTTCGGACCCAGTCAATAACTGTATACTAGTCAATAGACACACGGGGATATGAAAATACCAAATTATAGACGAAAATACTTTATACTTAATAGAACGTATAAAATATATGTATAAGGTAATAAAATTTACTATCAAAGATCTGAAGAAAAAATATTTTGGTTAAAATGTGTCATTTTTATACCAAGGATGTATATTTCAATATATTTCCTTGTGATTAGAAATGTCAGTTACCCTGAACTGACACTCCCATTAACCAATGAACGTCGTCACTGAAAAGTCCGCGAAAGTAATCACGGTAGTAGACTCACGGTTCTATTCACCGGCCAGCTGATAGTCTTTGTGCTATTCACCGGGTGATAGCACTTTTCTGAAAAATGAAAATAAATATATATTTTATGACTATGAATTTTACATAGAAAATTATACGAAAGCCATAATAATTCAAATTGTTATACCTTATATTATTTTCCTTATATAAATGCATTGGGGAAAATTTTTATCGACAAATTGTCTGTTTTATTTCTCAAACAGAAAACGATCTGTTGACCAGTCAACAGTTTTCAGTCTGTTGACCGACACCAATCTGTTGACCACCTGCCTTATTTCAATTGGTTAAAAAATATCACGCCCATATCACATGATCTCCTGTTGTCTGCATAACCAAATTGGCGATGTGAATTGTATTCAGATGAAATGGAGCGTATTCATTGAACATGAAAAGGTATAACAAAACAGTTATAGACTGGGTCCTCAAACAACAGCTGTTTTGTTTGACCCTCTGACTAAACTGTTGCACTCAGCCTTCGGCTTCGTGCAACAGTTCAGTCCTCGGGTCAAACAAAACAGCTGTTGTTTTCGGACCCAGTCAATAACTGTATACTATTAACCGGTCGGCGAATAGAACTGTGATGACTATTCGCGGACTTTTCAATAACGACGTTCATTGGTCCAGTGTCAGTTCAGCATGAGTGACTGTGTGTAAAGGAGAGGCGAAAAATTGAATCACTTTTTTATTTCTCTTTCAGTTGATTTTCGGTATTCCAAAAAACATGTTAGATTCGGTAAAATAAAACACCTATTTACTTGTTATTGGAACAAAAGTAAGTTTATGGTTCCCCTTGACACCAACTTAACATTATACATACAAGGTTACGAAATATGTGTAGTTTATTAAATGCTGATCTATATAGGGTCAATATCCTGTATTTGTGGACACCCGATTGAAGATTGTATTCATTTCTTTATGGAATGTCCCCAATATAACAATGAAAGAATCACTTTACTAAAAAACTTACAAAATTATGAAGTAACTACACATTCGATTGAATTACTATTAGCTGGTGACTGTAATTTTAGTTTTGACCAAAACATCGAAATTTTCAATAGTGTTCATTCATATATAAGAAGATCACGTCATTTAAATGAAAATTAACTTAAAAGTGTTGTGAATATTGTACTTTCATCACTCACTCCAGTTTATCGGTTTTTTTTTCTCTGTTTTGCATGCTTTATGCACTATTGTTTTTCAAAATAATATAATTTGTATGTCGCCATTTTGAAATCTGTTCTTTGTATATATATTTTTAAGGGAGAGAACGTCACTAATGTTGTTTAACTTGTGTTCAATCCCTTTTTGCATGTAAATTTTGCAAATAAAAATAAGTTTAAACTAAAACCAACTTTTTCCATCCGCCTCGCCTACGCTTCGCGTCGGTAAAAAGTTGTTATTCCTCATTAACATTTATTATACAAAACGTCGCAAAAGTGTTTTTTTTGCTTTAGTTTCTCATTAATGCACAAAAAAATCAAATCCCATCGACGACATTTCTGACAACTCAGTATTTTATTGGGATTAAAATGGTCTCCAAGCATTCCACGTTTCATTTTCTTTGAGTAGATGTTCTTTTTAATTTCGTTAGAATGTACCATGAAGTTTTAATTTCAATCTCTGTCTTTTCAAATATTCCAGGGAAGACCTATAACAACCGCGTAATAAGTTCCATCAAACAGGAAGTTGACATGCGGGAGATCCTAAACTGTCTTGTAACAGAAATTTCAATACTGGACATACATGCTAAAGTTCCGTCAAGTAGGAAGAGGCCATGCCGGAAATCCCAAACTTTCTAACACGGTATCGGTCCCTCTACTGATAATTCATGCCAAATTGCAGAAGGCTGGGATATGTGACAGAAACTTTGTGACGCCTACACATGCGAAGACGGATAGTGATTTTATATGTCGCCATTGTGTGAAATCAGCCGACACAATAATCGTATTCTCAAACCTGTTTTTCTGTAAATGATGTCAACTCTTTTTATATGGACATATATGGTTGTTATAAAGTCCACGAGGTTGAAAAATCCCAACAAAATATATCCCCAATTCGTCAAATATATAAAATAATGTTTATTTCCTGTCCTGCCATCTCTGTATGCATCGTATGGGTCTACTGCAAACCAGCTTAAATGCCATAGCAACCAAAATCCGGTCCAAACTGGATACAGAAGTCGTGGTCCACACTGAAAATGTAAGATCTTTAAGAAATGAATTATTATTGAACAAATCTTTGTGTTATGAATTAGAAGTTATCTAGAATGAATTCGGCATTAGTATATGGGTATGAAACTGGGATCAGATGACAAATTGACGCCTAAAGCAGGGAGCCTGATCATCATTTGAGAAAACGTGAAAACTGAAACTGGAGAAAATCTTAACGTTAAAGCGTACGCCTAAATCAAGAATCACATCCATAGTTTTACACTTAAATTATGGATCATGTGAGCAAGTTTGAAATTTTAATCTAGAATTGCGTGTGAAAATTTCAAGTCTGAATCTTGGGCCGCATATGTACAGTAAGTTGGAAGCTTTAATTCGGGAGCAAATGTGTAAAAATGAAACCTTACTGGAATCGTGTACAGGTGTATACTTTAATCATGAATCATATGTGAAGGTTTGAATCCATATCATGTGTAGTTTGTTGTCAAATGTCGCAAATATATCATGTTTACAACAGTTTGACGTCTGAATCATACTAGAACTGACTTTATTTGCATAAAAACTGACATTTGAATCAAATACATGATTAAGTGAAGAAACTAGAATCTGACGATTCAGACGATGAGTTTCATGCGTCTTTTCTGCACATCGGGGATGTTCACACAAAACCCACTCCCGTGTTAAGTCCTTCTGTAGACATAGATATTAATGATATTCAAAAAGGAACTCATTGAAATGTACAATGACTTGCTCTCGGCCTAGAAAAAAATGTTTACTATCAAATATGAATCTCGGAAAAAAAAACTCGGAGATTCATATTTGATAGTAAACAATTTTTTTCTAGGCCGGGAGCAAGTCCCTGTGCTCTAGGCTAATAAAATAGTCTTGCCTTTATTGCAAACCCACCCATTAGGGTAGGGTCTTTTATTGCTTTTCTAATGTTTTAGCGTTAAAATATACCCACTTTTTTGTTTATTAGATACGTCACCCAAAATGAAAGCCCTCCTCCCTGAACCCAACGTCGACCCAAAACCTGAAACTCATTCTCGTTATTAGAGATATACTTTCTTCGGCCGAGAATGGTCTGTGTAAATACAGTTCCAAGACTGAAACTTTTCAAAGTACAGTTACCGGCGAAATTTTCAAAATATTTGGACAATTATCATGTAAATCGCCCAATGTCATCTATCTGGTTACATGTTCTGTCTGTAAAGAACAATATGTCGGTGAGACAGAAAATGTGTTCAATAGTTGCATAAACTTGCACGATAGCCACATAGAAAATCAGATCAGTACCCGTCAACTGCAATCCATTTTTAATACTCAGAATCATAACTGGCAAAATATATGCAAGTCATCGCAATTAGATCTGGAATTTAAACAAGAGAAGACACAAAGAAAGCTACTAGACTTTTAAATCTTGAGCACATGTTATCAGTCGGGAACAAAATTGCAAACAGTTTTCAGACCTGGCTTATAAGAACTGAGGACACGCATAATTTTTGGTTCCAGGTTTTCCTGGAAATTTGAATAGAGGGAGGGGTGCCAATTAGAAGTGAAAAGAAATTTCGGGGTATTTCGAAGTAAAAAAAAAAATACACGATTGTCCAAAAGCCGATGGGGTTTAAAGGTCTACAGTGCTTCTGGATCTAGCCCCCTGAAAATTTGCGAATTAATATTTCTAAATTTTTGGCATTCCCACTTAAAAAAATACATGTCTTCACATTTTTAATGTAAGCAGCATTATCTTTAAACTCTGTCCAAGTTTTTTCTTTGTTTTTCTGAGACGTTTGTAGTTAGGTCCCTTGCAAATTTTGCAAAAAAAATATAAAAATAAATAAATAAAATATTAAAAAAAAATGAAATACCATAATATAGAAGAATAAAACAAATGTAATGAACCAATACTATTTATGTCCAATGTATGTTGGGTGATTTCCCAATGGCCTTGCCATCTATTCAATATTGTGGAAAAGGAATTTCACCATTATTGTGACACATATTCTGCATCAGATGTGCACCATACATTATGTAGAATAGTGCCAAGTTTTAAATTTGTATTTATCAACCTGGGAGTAATTCATAAATACGTATAACTGTACAGTCAGACAGACAAGACTGCATTATAGAATCCCCTTTGTTGGAGTATAATATTAATATGAAATAATAGTCTCCTTTCACATAGATTTCATTTTTTGAATAGTATTTTTGTCTTTGTGTAATACAATTTCTGTGTTGTTTCGAGATTTGAATATCGATTTATTTGTGTTACTGTACTGTAGATATGATTTCTACTTAAGCAGGACATGCTTACCCTTCCGGAGTATTTGATGTCAGTCCAAGTTTCCTGGGACTCACACTGTGAGTGCATTGTTTTGAATGTTGCTTTTATCTCTGTTTTGTATCTGTCTAACGTCAGTGTTTTCTGTGCCCTCGTTTTAGCCGTGCCTTTAAACTTCGATTTTAATAAAACTACTCCTTGGTTCCTTCGGTATTCTACTGCCGTGGATGAGTCAGATGAGATCATTACATTGCATGGATTATGTGAAATAAAAAAAAATACTAGAATGGCATCAAATGTAATTTTCCTAGGGTTTTTGTTGATGAATGCAGATACTTAGAAATTGTCTGAAGATTTCAGTTTGACTCAATGTATTAAGACCCAATGAAAAAAAGTCAGTCATTTTGTAAAATGGCTGCTTCTTTTCATGCATTTAAAAAAACACTTAACTGAAATATTTTACAAAATGCCTGTTACACACAGATTCACATAAATACACACATATTAGTTTCATATTGCACGGATTGCAAATATTTGGGTTTGATGATAAATAGCTACAACATGTATATCTACAATTGTCATGCATACATGTATGTGCATAAATTAAATATAAATCAGGTGAAAGAAAAATTATAGGTATATTTGATTAATAGGCACAAATTGTAAGAGAGTAAATAAAAGAAGGGAGATTTGTTTGAACAAAGTTTTAGAGATATTTGTCATGTATGTATAAAGTTAACCTTGCAAATTGTTAAACACGATTAAAACTAAAAGCAATGACAACGTGTGATTGCTTTTCCCATGCAATAAATGACAAGCACTCATCCCTACTCTCGTTTAGTCCTATAAAATAAACCTTCGTAGGTTTATGTCGTATTCAACGTTCTAATATGGCTTCCTGTATTAGCTCTGTAAATATAGTCATGTTATAATACCAATATAACACTCTTAGCACATGCGCAAAAGATGCATAGTTTCTGTTCCATATTTTGAATCTGAATTTCATTTTAACTGTCAAAATCTACCATCCACTACAATTTTTAATTAAATTTGTTTCCGAAATTCATTATGGAATTTTTTTCTACTTGAAAAGGCAATGTTCGGGACAAACTTTAAAATTCCTACTTGTGACTTTACAAATAAAATCGTTATGTCCAGTTCGTAAGCAGCGTTGGTTGGAAAGTTTGAATGGAGATTAAGAGGACTTGAGGCATTTTCTGTGGTTAAAATAGCAATTAAATCAAACTAGAGTAAGTTTTTATTGTATTTGTGGAAAGTTTTTTGTCAGCGAGTTTGTTTATCAAAATGTTACGGAACCATTAGTCGCTGCTCGCTTCGGATATAAAATGGATGAAATTTCCATATTAGAATCGAAATAAATCATACCCGCCAAATACTATATTGTCATTATAACATGGGCTTTCGTTGTTTTTGCATAATTTTACCCCTCGCTAACGCTCGGGATAAAATATTTGCAAAAACAACTCAAGCCCATGTTATAATGACAATATAGTATGGCGGCCATGTTTTATTTCTCAATTTTCACCGGGGACTTTTGCATTTTTTCGTACCGTCGAACCACGAAGGCTTATAATATAGAAGTATACTCTTATTATATCTCTGAAAACATTGGTTTCCAAAAACTTGGAGTGTAATGCATCATCATTGGCACAGTCAAGGATGCGTAATCGAAGGTGCCATGGCATATATTGTATTTAAACCTAATTTGACCTTACTACCGGATTTTACATGTTCAACATGGCGAGTGTCTTGTGAGAAGGAGGAGATGCTTACTCTATAGGTGCCCCTGATATCAACCATGGTTTTTTATTAGGTTAGTGTTGTTCATCTCTCTCTCTCTCTCTCTCTCTCTCTCTGTGTGTGTGTGTGTGTGTGTGTGTGTGTTGTTTCATTTTTCTTTACTATACCGTACTCATGTTGTATCTCTGTTTCTTTGTTTTTTCCTATGTTGCCATTGTCCTTGGATTATTCGTTTTAGATCGACGGTTCGGTTCTCACTTACTTGACCACACTAGTGAAAAAAAGGTGACATACAAAATGTACTAAATGCAGTAGAGAAAGTATAATACATGATAATATATAACATTACTCTCTACTTTCTATTTAATATACTGAAATCCATTAGTATTAACACTTATACATGTACGTTTGTTGTATTGTAACTCAGTATCTTTTCCATTTCTTCTTTTTTTTTAATTTATATGCTAAGGTAGCCCCATGGGCCAGTCATTTGATGAAGAAAATATATTCGATGATCGATCGGTCATACATTTTAGGGAATAAGATCTTAACGTGAAAACAGAAAAGCAAGGAAAGCGCGATGAATGGTGTGATGTACCGTATCATTTAAGAGTTTCAATAGGGTCTGTAAGTCTCGTCATGTGACTCACGAGAATCCACGATAAAGAGGAAATTCGAAAACGCTTCCCACCAAAACATGACGTCAGAGGATTATGGCGTTCAAATGTTTGTTTGAAACGTCATATATCTTTGTTTAAAATATAACTTCCGGGTACAATTTTTGATCCCGGAAATTCCAAAATTGTACGAGACTTACAGGCCCTATATATGTGTAAACTGAAGAACAAGATCTAGATTCGACGGTATCAATACTAAAGTCGTTAAAATGATAGATATTTCAGGCTCCAGGGTGAAAAAGAACCTCAACAATTCAGAATTAAAGTTTTGAAATCAATATTGGTTCAGTAACCTCGATGGTGTTGTATTAAACCATGGAAGTCGGTAACAACGACAGTAGAAAACCGAAGGAACAAAGAACAATTAAAGACAAGGCCAGATCGAGAACACAGAAAACAACGACTTTAAAAAGCTACAAAACGCAGAAATAAACGTACTTTATCGGTAATTTATGCTTCTTGCCTTTGATGTGTACTGACCGATAAAGTCATTATCAACGTACTGGACCATATCAAAAATTTATTGGGTCAGTACGTCAGATGACATGCGCGAACCGAAACGACGCGCATTAATCTAAATGTAAAGTCAACTCATGAATGAAAATTATTTGCGACAACAAACAGTAAACAATTTTGAAATTGTTCGTAATTCAAACAAAACAGAAATACACGTTTCCCTATAACTTTTGATTGTATTTTATGAAAAATTCATATCTTGACACTGCAATAAAACATCAGGCTATGAATCCAATTCGCTATGATGGTTTGCTTTCTTCCAATGAACTGTCGCCGAGTTTAAATGAAGACAAAGAGACGCCTACCCCGTTACTACAAACCCCTACAATCCTGAATTACGCAGGGTGTTTTCAGTGACAAGAAAGGCGCCATGCTCAAATGACGGTCTGTCTTTGACAAATTAATCTTCTCGGGTGATGTCCATTTGAAGCAATAATTACTTACTATGTTGCGGCATTGATTGTATGTTGTTTTACACCAGTTGATTGAAACTATTTTCATCATTTGTTACACTATTTCCAACGAAATTAAAATGACAAGACGTGTCTTGTTCAACCCCAACGTACAGAAGGATGTGACGTCACACTACCCTGACGTCAATAAGAATTGTGCAAAATACAGTTTACACTTGAATTATTTGCCAAAGAAAGAGTTCCCCTTATTTTTTTCAAAATTAACAACGAAACTGCAACATTTGGAAATTCCCGATAAACAGAATATATGACTTTTTGTTTTTGATACGGACTTTATCACGGTAGCATATCAGGTTCGCCCTAGCGGGCTCACCTGATATACTACCGTGATAAAGTCCGTATCAAAAACAAAAAGTCCTATATTCTATATATATTCAAAACCAAGGCACTCACAGTGTAAACTCCCATGAAACTGAGAGTGACATCCGGTGCTCCGGAAAGGTAAGCATGTCCTGCTCTGTAAACAGCACCCGTCACACTGTCATTAAGTTTATCTAGGAAAAAGTCAAAATCTGTATAGTCAAATGCAGGAAGACGTGAAAAGACGTTTTGACTTTTAGATCTTATTCAAATCAGGGACTCCATATCTAATTATCCACACAAAATTGGTCTAAAAATGATGCTCCACGGCCCGGTGGTATTGAATTTCAAATTTTTAAAACAAATACAAGCGAGGTTCTACGAGATTGGAATAAAAAAGTTCCAAGATATAATTTATACAAATTTTGAAAAAGTTGAACCTTATTAACAAGGACATCTCCAATGTATTTTCTCTTCATATTTCATGAATATTTGATTGTGATTTTTAGGCTTTCATCGTGTTTTGTGTGTATATATATATAATATGTTTACAACTAACCTCTGATAAAACGAACAACTTCGGACTAGCATAACTTAATCCAAAGTTCTTGCATTGAAATTCATTTCTGAAATCCTGGCATTTCGACATTCTATCCGATAAACATCACATATAATAACTATTCTGACAGTATAATTGATCCACTTTAAATATTTTAAGTTCAGAGGTAATAAAACATTTAAAATTGAGGTGGATTTAAATGGTATATATTGCTTTTATTTTTAGTCAAATTATTTTAAATACCGTGACACAATTACTTTTTAATTACTTTACTATACAGGTTGACATAAAAGCTAAGGTATATTGAATGATTAAAGAACCATTGGTAATCGGGTATACTAAATAGCAATATGAGCTGTGTTTAAAAACAGAAAAATAGAATAAGGAAATGAAAGCGAAAGATATAAAACAATGAAATACATGTGTAGAATGAAATAAAATGAAAAAAATATACCAAAGGCTTCTAGGAGCCTGTAATCGCTAACTTTGGCTGTCAGTGGCCAGGATTGAGCTAACATAATAACATAAAGAATGAGTTCTTGTAGTTTTCACTATTGCATGTGATAGGCCTGAATGCTTTGATGTTACTGAATTCTTGCCTTTTGATAAGTTAATCCGACAACAAAACTTATACCCCCACTACAATATCGGAGGGATGAGATTATTAGAAAACACACACCTAGATTAGCATCCTTTGATATCAAATGGGTGAAGAAAACAGCCATCTTCTTTACATTTAGTGCGCACCTTACATGAAAAGAATCATTGTCTGGTCGTCCAAACGCATATGGTGCCATACACAACATTGCTATTGGCCATCATTTGGCTCTAACTTTGGGCCAACTACTCCAACGCTGGCCTAACGCAGGATTGTTATGAGGTATTTTTTACCAGATGCCGCGCTAACTGCTATATATACAACGACATGAGCAATCCATGTGGCACTAATGACCAGATTTTTTTCCACCAGCATAAGCATTGTATCGTACGGAAGCGTATTGATGACATATGAAGAAAAAAAAATCTCATAACTATGAGATAATATCTCATTATTATGAGATAATATCTCATAATTATGAGATAATATCTCATAATTATGAGATAACATCTCATAAATATGAGATAATATTTCATAATTTTGAGACATTATCTCATAATAACGAGATATTATTTCATAGTTATGAGATAATTATCTCCTAATTATGAGATATGAAATAATATCTCATAATTATGAGATAATATCTCATAATTATGAAATAATATCTCATAATTATGAAATAGTATCTCATAATTTTGAGATGTTTATTTCATAATTATGAGACAATTATCTCGTAATAATGCGATGATATCTCAAAATTATGAGATAATAATTGCATAATTATGACTTATTATCTCATAATTATAAAATGTTATCTCATAATTATGAGATAATTATCTCATAATTATGAATTATTATCTCATAATTATGAGATTTTTTTTTTCTTCATGTGGCATCAATCATACGCTTCCGTAGTATCGTGTCTTTATGCAAATAAATAATCTTGCTAAGTTTGGCATAATTATGCCAAGTCCATGCAATTTGTATAGACTTGACATAATTATTCCAAGTCTATACAGTTTATCATTAGTGAACAAAAAAATCACAGGGAAATCGGAAGGGATGATTTCCGTATGGGTGACCAGTACTAGTTCCACCCATGTGCTAAATAGCCAATCGAGGTGAATAAGTACCTTCGCTTATTCGAGAACTGGTTCACTAAACACGAACAGAAAGTACAATTTATATATAAAGTTATTCCGTAATACGTGAAAATAATTTCGTATGTTGTAGCGAATCCATTGCTATAAATAGGCAATACACATGACACAAGTAAACAAATGTTATTTTCTTCTTTGACAAATAACTACGCGACAAGATCATTGAACTAGTTCTTGATAGAGACAGGGACGTAAATACTGTGAGTATTTATAGTGTATGTGTATGTTTTTATCAATTTCATCACTATTCGGCATGCAAAAACGGATTTTGGAAGATATTGACGCACTTTATTTGATCGGAAACATGCCACTCTTTAGATACGTTAATTACCGTGACATCCGTCCGATGATTTTAAGAACTCTCCACCTTCGGCTTTCAAGTTAAAAATTGTGCAACGCCTTATGACTCTGAAAGTATATAGTCTTCCACTTACATCGTATCGTCTAAGACAAGGAATAAAACAAAAGACTCTCAAGAGCCTGTATCGCTCACCTGGACCATCCCTGAAATGGTCAAATGTTAAACTATGTTTCTGCTGGCAGCCATATTTGATGAGGTCTGGACCTGCCAGATATTTTTATTGGAAGGTATCATTAAAGTACAAGTGTATTCTGATTGGAGAAGTTGTTTCTAAGAAGAAATCTTTGAATGCATCCATTTGGATCAATTTCAGACAATTTTTTTATAAAGAGCTATACGCCGAGTGCAGCATGTGGACCACTGTAATTTGAATAAGTGTAATTTAAAGTGAATGTGGACACAAATAAGAGCTTGACAAAGTATCTAGATGGACACAATCACTACTGTAAGAATACCCATTAATGTACCATGAAATATACCCATTTAATTATGTCTATTAATTATGGTAACATTTAATGGTATAATTTTAATGACTTTGTCCATTATATTGATTTTCTTTACCATTAATAAGTTTAATATCAAACATTAAAAAAGGCATGAACTGAAAATAATGGCCGTTAATTGTGACTACTAATTTTTTCATTAATGGGCATGACTTATTAGATAATGGCCATTAAATTAAATGGATATAATGGATTATTTTTTTCTTAGATAGGGGTTAATGGGCATGAATTCTTTTACCAAAAGTTTAATGGGCATCAATTGTAATCATTATTAATAGAACTATTACTTTTTCGAGATATTAGGCCATTACTGTATTTTAAAGGGCATTAATTTTTTGTTTGCTGTATTTTAATGACCATTAAATTTGTAAGCCATATTTTAATGGGCATTAAATTATTTTTTGTTTGATGACCATGAAAAAAGTACTGGGTACACAGAACAATTTAATGTCCATTAAGAACTTGAATTGCAGGTTTAATAGTTTAAAGGCCATTAACATCTTAAATACATGGTGTTTGTAATTTCAATGGCCATAATCTTTTTAATGGCATGATATTTCAAAAAACTGACATTAACACATGTACTTGCCATACTGTAGACAAACATGTACTTATGATGTTTATATCTTGTTGAAAATAAAAAATGCATCTACAATATTGTCAAATCTGCATGAGTGGAGTGTTTTTTAATAAAAAGACTCTTACCAGCAACATGAAATCTCCATATAAAGTACAGTGCTTTTAAGGTCATCCATATTTGTCAACCATTTTCCAAAGTGTGCAAAACACACACTTTTGCAAATCTTCCACCATCCCTCAAAGTGTACAACAACAATTTTCAAATACCAGTTATGAAAATAAACAATCAAGTTTTTTTTTAGAATTTAATTATTGATACCGAGATCTTCATATTGATTTCTTTTTTCTAGGTGTCTTTGCCGAAGTTGAAATATTATAATTGTTTTATCTAGTGTTTAAATAAATTTTTGTTAAATAAAAAAGTATGCCTGATAGTATAGTATTTACTTAATTAATGAAAGTAGTATGGTCATAGAAATTATACACACAAAAGGAACATGAAATGAAACTGAATTCCATGGACACCCCGTAAAAATAAATGTGTGAACCCTTCCCAACTAAGCCTACAACTTCCTTTTCCAAAATACTCTGATAAACCCCCGAGATGGGCATATAAAAATATGTTGAAGTATTCAAAGGATACATGGCAATAGTCTCTGTTACTAAAGCTTTTAGCTCCTCCTTTAGCCGACGGTTCAGGTGCCCCCATGTCAACTTCACGTCTGCTTCTGGTACTCTGTGCCAGGTGAATCCTGGAAACAATCACTTCCTATTTCCTTGCAATTGTAGGGCCAAGAAAGAGACTTTTGTGTGATGTTTGTTGTTTGTTTTCGTATGATGTGACCAAGACATACCCATTTCCTCACAATGTCAATTCTTTAATTGGATGTTGGTCACGGCAAATAAGGCATGGTAAAAAGTGATTATCTGGTATTGAACTTTGTTCTGTAAGGTTAACTGTGTTTTCTCTAAAAGTGGACAGCACACTGTACATGTCATGACAGGGAACCTGAAAAATATAAGTTTACACAAAGTACCGTGCCCACAAAAATAGGTATTCATACACTCGTGTCGTCATAATGTGATAATGTCTATTAAATATTTAAGGTAGATCGACAATTATTCCACTTGCATATATTGTGATATACAAATTGGGTGCAGAATTGACTCAATTTTATTGCCAAACATCCTTTTGTCTGCCTTTTTCATTGTGACGTTATAATTCAATAAATTAAAAAGAAAAACTATAAACATATTGTAAGACATTGTAAATGACTCTATAAAATACATGATTTGGCCTGTTTTTCAAAGCCAACAAAAAACGTATTTGTTTAATAAGAGAAAACTTGTTTTGAGATTTTTATTAGACTAATCCATTGTCCCGCATTCTTAATGTTGTAAGATGACGTTATCTGTAGTTTTGCAACATACTGAGACAGCATTATGTTTCCCTATGGACAGAGATTTGACTTTGATAACGTTTGGGAAACCGCAATTTTTAATATGAATTGAAGGATGAATATTGATAACTTTTCGTTTTAAAAATAAATAATTGCAACTGTTAATTCAAAATACAAAAAATACCGAAGTTGCATTAAAAACAGTAAATTTCGTTATGCTGTACACGTGTTTCAAGGAGTAACCTCTCATCAGCAGCATTAAAATAGTACAAAAGAAGGTAGAATATCAAAACAGTTTCGTGTCCCACTCGGGTCTGTTTTTATATGCGAGCGCAGCTCGCTCTTTATGGTAGAAACGTGGTAAAAAATGGGCTTTTTGAAATAGCTATAAATAGTTCGTAGCTATAAACAGATTTCATTTGTCGCTGTTCAAGTCTTTCGTCAAACATCGTCACCATAGAACTCTCGCGTTACTATTCTTCCAACATGGTGACATCGAACTCTCGTACCTGCGTGACTATCGAACAAAGTGTAAAATTTTCATTGCAAAAATTTCGTCCGAGTTATGATACTGAACTGTATATATTAACCACTGTTTGCTTTAAAGGAAGACATGCATTTTTTTTTCATTTCTGTGAAAGATATTGCTATTTGTCGCAGCCGAGAACTCAAGTCCTTAGCAACTGTTGCTATGGAGCCGTAATATTCTGTCGCAATTTATGCACAAGAGTCTGAAATCCTATCAATATTATCAATAGCGGTTATTTTCTAAAAAAATGAGCTACGAGAACGTGTTTTATGATACTAAAACCGCTGTAGATATGCACCACAATGTTTATTCAAGAGTGTTATTAATTATGCGTTCGTCCCGAACATTTAAAACATGTAAAATTTCAGTCAATCGATCTGTATGTTTATTTCAAGTGTCACTTTCCACTTTATTTTTTTCCTCGATTTAGCCAACTACATGTACATGAGATATATGCAAGGAAAACGGCGAGCGCAGATGTCATGACAACGTAAATAAAGATGGCTTAAGCTTGAAGTCGCTAACTTAGCCAATAACTGTATTCGGTAAAATGATACTTGCATGCAATCATTTATGAAAAACATGTCAATCAACACCTTCAGTGAACTCACTGAAGGTGAAGGACAAACTGTCTTACCTTGAAATTAAGATGTATCCGTTTTCTTAATTTGAATGCTTCCATAATTGTGTATAATGTGATATTGGAGTGTATATTTGACGGAAAACTTTCAAATAAATTGGCATTACCCTTTAAAACACCACAATGCTCAAATGATTGTGAAATTTCTACACTTCAGGGACCGATAACTACATAAAATCAAAGAGCTGATGTGCTGTTGCACAGAAGAGATCATTGGTGCCCTTAGGCTATAAGATTGAGGATTATGCACATATATAAAGTCTGAAATCCGGTGGTATTTAAACAATAGAATATGAACTCTCCTTTAGAAAAGATAAAAATGTCGATTTCAATGTATAACTCGTTGTTAAGACCTGATAAAAGTTACTTATAACAAGAAAATTTATACTCTGTTATGTTCATGTGATGTATCTTGATGTTGACAAATGGCATTTAAAAAAAATTTTGATATTTCTTACATATATTTAATGAAAAATGAGATTTCCCGGAATATACCTGATTCCAAAGTGTTTTGGATCTAGCCATTTCTTTACAACGGAAATTTTTAGGAAAAAATATACTTTGCAATTAAATATTTATC